>JAJOOF010064517.1:0-23551 GCA_029582545.1 Solanum lignicaule
CAGCTAAACAAGTTTCCGGTAACTTCCGAAGCACATTTTTAAGAACTTTTTGGGTCAAATTCAAATATAATCATTTCATTAAGTTCTCGACTCCAAACTCACATGTGAGGCTCTAGTTTCACTAGTTCGTTTTTAGGGTCGTTACATATACTTTCTCTCGAACAATTTACCCCGAATCAAATTGGTTTCTCTCGAACACCAATAATCAACAATTAAGCACAACCTTCTCTTTAGTCCATTCACTCTCTCGAGCCGAATGTGTGGAAAAGGGATTAGGATTCACTCTCTTAAGCTGAACCCATGACAACCCAATACCCACAGACCACCAAATCAGTAATCTTGGTTTTAAAGCCTCTCTCTCGAGCAAGCAAAAAACATGAAGATAGAGTTGCATTTGCAACTACAACCCTTTAGATTAACCCACAATTACTGAATGAAATCACTTTTAAACAACATTTACACTATCAATTATCAATACCAGCAGCTAAATCAACCCATAATCATATAATCACACCCCAAAAATTGGGGTTTTAGCTAGACATTATAAAATGGTAGAAATCGTTACCAAATTGTGTTTCCATCAACTGGGTAAGATTAATATCGTCTTTACAAAGGTCTAATATGAAGAATATTCAACACCTACTTCCAATTTCTCAGAAATGGAAATCTTCAAATCTTCAAAGCTAAGGAAAATATTGTCTTCAAAAATTCAGTTCTAATCTCTAAAACTTGAAAACTGAACAATAATGAAAACTATTGAATTCTAGATACTAAACTTAAGAATATAAAAATGTATTTATAGTCGCCAAAAATTATGATGTGAAGGGCTAGTTGGTGCAATAAGTCGGGATCGTCGATCCCCTCGGCGATCCTCCCTTTGGTCAATTTCATCGCCTTTTTGCTTTGGCCTTCATCATCTTCAAGTTCTGAAACTTTGGGCGATATGGCACTATATCGTGGAACCGTTCGGTGACTTGCCGACTGCTCCTTCTTAATACCGACTTGATTTTCTCATTCAGGGCTTTGCACACTGGAACATTAGGTGAGACATTAGCCATTCGCCGATTCGCCCAATGGATTAGGTGATCCTCAGGCCTTCCTTTCTTCGTTCTTTCAACTGCCTTGTTCCTTTTTGTTCATTAGTGTCCATGCTTTGTTCCTCGATCCAAATACCTAAAATTCAAGGATTTATATCAGTTATTGGCACAAAATATGCATTTGAGGACACTAAATTTATTAAAATGAATCCCTAAAAGAGTCCAAATCGTGGACTCATAAAGGTACTCCATCAAGTCCACCGAATCAGCCTTAAGGTTTTTTATTTGTTTAGGCCTCCTCGGTAAGCTTCAGCTCCATTGGTGATTCACCTAATACACTCGGTGATATTAGTGATAGACCGCCGAACGCGCCTTCCATACAAAGGCCAAGGGTCTCTTAATTTTCAAAAAGAAACACTTTCATATCATTTAACTCTTCTTCTTCCTCAAGCTTTCAATACCATATTTTAGTGTGAGAATGCCTCGTGTGTGTGCTTCTGAGTACTTAAAGTGCATTTGAATAACTTGCTTTGCGTCCCAATCCTAAATTCCCTGTTTTGCTTTACTTTATGTCTACTTGAGGTTGATGTTTGATTTATATCTCATTGTTTGTACTTAACAATATTTTTTAGGTATGAGCTAAAGGACATTTGAAGTATATTATTGGTTGAATTCTATCACACCCTGAGCCTACATCCTGGACATGGCCGACACTCGAGAACCATTGCTAGCCCCAAGCGAACCCTTGGCTTGACTCAACTCTCAGCGGAAGACTTACTCAACATAAGTTGAACTCAAATATAATGCTTTAACTCAATTGTTTCAAATGAACAACTCAAAATTTAATGAAATATTCAACTATCTAGAAATAGGCAACTCAAGTAATTAAAACATTCAACAATGAAATGAAGAAAAAGTTTCATGAACTATTACTTTATATCTATGAAGTCTCTACTACTATGAGGGCTGTCAGAACAAGACACCCAATCATCTTAACAAAACTGGAATGATAGAAATAAATAAGTGATCCTCCGGAAGCAAGGAGGCTCACTAAACAACTCTAGAATTGCATGTGGTATCAACGAAACGCTTGTTGATGACCCTGACCTCCTATATCTGCATCATGAAACGATGCAGGCCAAATGACATCAGTGCATTGTATGTACGAGCATTTAAGGGGAACACTGGACATAACATAAAAGCTTGAACTTTGAAAGAAGAAAATGTACTCACCTAAACTCTACTCAACTCAACCTCAGCTCATGCATACTTAACTCAATGCAATACAAAAAAAACAATAATGATGCAGTTTATATTAAGCATTAAAAACACTAGCTACCAACTCAGTGTATTTTAAAATACAATTATAACTCATTTTGTATATAAATATACAAAATAACTCAATTTTGGAGATTCTCTAACTGACAACCATCGGTATGAGTCATGTGATGATACAACGTCTCACCCACGCTGCCAGAACTGTCCTATGCCTTGTCGGAGTTTAAGACATCCTTAACTAAGTTGATCCACTAAAATATGCTTAAAAATCAATAAGGAATCACCTAAAAAGTATGACCCTTTCTACCCACGTTGGCTACATGGTTTATGAGGACTTTGAGTTGTATGAACTCGTCCTCATATTGGTGCTCAATACGACTCCGAATAATATACTTAGCTAATATGTTTAAAAACACTTCCTCATCCTCAAGCTTTGAGATTATTACTCAAAAGGTTCTCTTAAAAGAGATTATACACAAAAACTCCTCGTTGTTAGGAATCTACTTTTGAACTGCAATAAATTTAATTTTACTGCCTATGTTTTAAGTAAGACTTAGTCAATTAGTTGTTTGTCATGCTTTCCTATTATTTGAAGTTATTAGTGAAACTGCTAGATCGTGTATTATTATTTTTTCCTTTACATTCTAGGCTCTTATATATCTAATCAGAAGCATTAATAAAATCATTCTTCTTCTACTTCTATTCTTTTTTTTTCTCTCTCTCGTCTTTGTTGTTTCAGACATAGTTTTTGATTTCCCTTTGTAATATTTAGCTTCAACAAGTTTTTAAAAGCTTCATATGGTATCAGAGCTTTATTTCTTAAGGGACCTTTGTGTGTGTGCGCGTGATGCTTATCGTGACCAATGACACTAACCTACGGTATGAGTGTCTACGATCGTCGATAATATAGTAACCCAACTAAAGGTTGGGGTCGTGTCCCAAGAGAGTGGTTTTGAGAATTAATAGAAAAATAAAATTTAGTTCTAACTAGTCGTAGCCTAGTCATAGCTAAAGACATTAATGAGTAAAAACATAGTAAATTAAAGGGGG
Organism: Solanum lignicaule; assembly: GCA_029582545.1. Lineage (NCBI taxonomy): Eukaryota > Viridiplantae > Streptophyta > Magnoliopsida > Solanales > Solanaceae > Solanum > Solanum lignicaule. Next base: position 3,366 of record JAJOOF010064517.1, read on the forward strand.
TGACACAAAAGTGTCAAATATCGATTTGGGGGTTTTGTGTCAATTAGTAAAAACAACAAAAATAACAAGAAAATCAAGTATGGGTAAGAATTATTGGGGTGTGACCGCAATACAAGTTGAGATAAGTAGTTAGGTACATGCTTTTAAAAGGAAATTTGTAAGATAATAGTGACTAGGCTAAGCTTTAAATGGAAATAAGTTCCCTCTCGGGAAACTTACCCCGTTTCAAATGCGTTCCTCTCGGACATCCATTTGCCACATGAAGACCAGCCAACGCCTTACCCCACTCACTTTCTTGAGCTGAGTGTTAGGATATGGGACTAGGGCTCACCCTCTCGGGCTGAACCTCATGTTGACCCACGCCTTAGGCAATCAGTCTAGTGGTCTTGGTTTGGCGACCTCGCTCTCGGGCAAGCCGAAAACACATGGGTGGCTTTGTATTTGCAACTATAAACCCTTTAGGTTAAACCACAACCACTAGGTGAAATCACCGTTAAACTACATCTAACCTATCAGCAAGCAAGAATGGGGTTTTTAGCCACACATCAAAAATAACAAAATACACCTAAAATGATAGTGAAATCAAATGGGTATAAGAAATTAAACCTTCATTTAAGCAAAAGAAGAAGAATGGAGAAGACTCACTTCCGACTTGGGGAAGATGAAATCCTTCTTTCTTCAAGTCTCCCAAAAAAATCCTCTCCAAACTTGAGAGAAAATATCCAAAAAAGTACTATTATATTCTGGAAATTAAAATAATTATTCGACTCTCTAAAAATTAATACCAAGTTTAGTATTTATAGACTTCAGAAAATAGCGCTAGCGGATCTTTCGGCGAAGTTCGTCGATGCCGTCAAATGACTCGGCGACTCGCCCTTCTTCTGTTTCATTGCCGTTTCATGCTTGCCTTCAGCATCTTCACGTTATGGACCATTGGGCAGTATAGTACTGTTTCACGGAAACATTCGGCGAAGCGACGATTGCTCCTTTTATCGCTTTTTGATCCTTCTTCTTCAGGGCATCGCATACTGGAACAAAGGGTGGAGTCTGTCCTTTCGGCGAATCGCCAAAGGTTCTTGGCGATGCTCATGCTTCAGCTTCTTCGTTGTTTTCAGTCTTTTTGTTCCATTTTGCGCCTAAGTGTCTATGCTTCCACTAAAACTTCAAATACCTGAAACTTAAGAGTTTTCATCAGATATTGAGACAAAGAAAGCATTCGAGGACACTATTTCTATCAAAATAAATCCCTAAATGAGTCCAATTTGTGGACTCATCAACACCCCCAACTTAAACTTTTGCTTGTCCTCAAGCAAACTTAAGTTCAGTCGTTCAAAAAGGGTGTCTCAAACAGTGCTACACAAGACTCAATCATGAACATACATTACAAGACTCAAATTACTTATGCAAAGATCAACTATGTACCCAAAGATTCAAGTTGTGACACACCATTACCAGAGATTCTCATGCTCGCAATACTTGCTACTTGTGCAAGTTCAAGCTCAACCAAAAGTATCTAAATGCCCTCAAATGAAGAATGATTCCATATTCACACACAGAGGTTAATCAGTTCAAGATCAAGAATCCGATACAACGCTCACACTCAAAAAGAGGAACATAATGCATGTTTTCACCCATAGGTTTACCCTTATTTTCCAATCGACTTTCGATTCGTTTTACTCAAGATAAAAGAGGTCTTTCTAAGGATTGTAATGGGGATGAGTGCAAAGGTATGGTCATTTAGGCTCAGTGGTTCCTTCCTCGTGGGGTGTGGTATGCTCAAGGCATTCCTTTCTTTTCCTTTATCGATTCTTTTTCTAGTGCTTCTAAGTCACCTTTTTATTCACCTTCATGGATTGCTTGGAAACCCAATTTCCTTCATACTTTATTCCACAGTTTTTTTTCTGAATTGAAGGGGTTTCCGCTTATGCAATACCATGGGTTAGGGGGGGAGGGACTTTTTCTTGCACTTCTTGACTTCTCCTTTTCCTTTTCACCACACCCCCAACTTAGGATTTTGGCCTAAGTTGGCTATTCACTAAATCACAAATTAAGAAGATTGTAGGTAGTGGATCAAGTAAGGTCTAGGGTTCGTCAAGGTTCTTCCAAAGAAAGGTAAGGCTTAAAGGGTGTTAAAAAGAGTTTCACACACTCACGGGTAGGCCACAAAAGAGGTATATATCAAATTTGGCTCGTACTCTTTAAAGTTGCCTAAGATCATTTCAAGAGGACACCTTTCTAAATCAATCAGACTAACATGGCAAATTCTAGGTTTATTCATGCATGGTTCAAATCAAGCTAATTACACAAGGCATCAACACTTAAGTCAAACAAGACTACACACTTTCACTAGTGTGCAACGATCATTACAATAGAATCAATTCGATAAATGGCTAATCAAAATGAGATGCAAAGAGTTCACATATTGTCTATGCTACTTCATTTGGCCTCATCGTAGTCGTATATTCATCTTCGTTCAATTGAGAGCACTATTCAAGTCATCAGTATTGATCGAGACTGAGACTTAAATTTTTCAAAAGAACAGCCACATTCATTTTACGAGGGGTGGCCAAAATGTACAAAAAATTTAGAATTTTTCGGAAGGGTCAAAATCATTTTGCAATTAAACCCAAAAGAGAGCTATAACCTCAAATAATCGCAAAGCAGTTTTAACACAATTAAAAATAGAACAACCCAAATGTACACCAAAATACAAGTATCTAAAACAAGCAAAACAAAGTGGACCTCACCCCACCACAAATAAGAGCATTTGTCCTCAAATGCAAATTATGATAGTATCCAAAGTTGAAGAAAGATAAGACAATGAGAGAGGTAAAGAAGGGTCCTGTCTATTCAATCTCTCTATCTATCGGGGCATCAGTGCCTGATGCATCTCCCTGAAGTAAAACAATGGTCCCCGGAGTATTGTTGTTTTTGCCCTCATTGTTTGCCTATGCCTTTGCCTCTGCAGCAAGATTAGCTGCCATCATCTGATCTATCTCATGAGCTTCTTCAAAGGTACGCATTGCCTTAACGAAACTTTGAGCCCATGGAGGTGCATTAGGGTCGATGGGAATTCGTCTCTTTGCTTTGGCTTCCTTGGTATATTTCCTTTGTCTGGCTAGCTCTGCTCTTTTTTCATCGTTTTTAAACTCTTGTGCTCTTATGTGCCTGGGTGGATCATTTATCCCTGCGACTTTTGATCTAGCCATTTCTGCAAAGACTTCGAGGATAAGTTAGATAATAATTCCAACAGGGGAATAAAAGTTGTTTCTTAGTGCAGAATCAGTTAGCCAAGCTAATTGGCGAAGTGCTTATCCTATTAGGCTAATTGTTGAAAATGATGTACAATTGATACAAGGGCGCAGACAAAGGGCGAACAAGGGATCTTTCGGTGAGTCGCCAAATGCATTTTTCGAATTAAACTGCTCGCCGAAAGTCACAGATCAACGAATACATAAAGTAGTCAATTAAAGGCGGAATGGGGGCGTTAGGCGAACCGCCGAGCTGTTCGGCAAATTTTGTTCATCTCGCCGATCAGCTCAACGTGTCTATTTTTAACCTAGCCTTTCAAGTTTCACCCCGCAACCCGAGATAATGCAACTTACGCTTATATAACTCAATTTCAATGAAAGCCCAAAGAAACTTCTATTCCCACCGCGCAACAGTTCAACTCAAAGCAAAGTTAAGTTGTAGTCCCTCAAATCATGCAGAAAATACCAAGTCTTAATCGATAATATATACCATCCCAGCAACTCAGAGACTCAACAGAGATTTTTATACTGTCAGTAATTATGCAAATGAGTAAAAGATTCTGCTTAAATAACTGAGGGGTTTGATTACCAACCTCTGATGCCGAATTAGATGATGCTGACTTGCTAGGCAGCAATGTGATCCTAATCCGAGCATAATTCGACACTTAAAATACTCTAAAAGTGCAAGAAATATAACTACTAAAGTGCAAGTGTGAGTTTGTGAAAAGGGACAAAGTGAAAGAAAGTGAATGAAATGGAAATTTTAAACAAGTGGCTTGTGATCGTCCAGTTTCTGCTCATTCGGCGATGTTAGTCAATCTCGCTCATTCACTCGGCGAAATGTCGAATGTCTAATTTCCTCGCTGAATATAACAGAGTTTTCAGTTCAGGTGAGCAGTGTCAGCAGTCATTATCGAGATTGCCAATTATATTGGCGATGCGCTGACAAAATTCATACTCCGCCGAGTTTTACAAACTCAACCTTTAAGATACATTGCGTCAAATGGTGGGAATGATCGGGTACGTCGAACTTGTTGGCGATCCACCAACTGGACTGTTGCTCTCCCCCATACATCTTTTCAAGCACTTTCCTTACTCAATCTGTACAAACAACACACTATTATTTTATCAAGATAACAAAATGTGAGTAAATGGTTTTGGGTTGCCTCCCATACAACGCCTTAGTTAACGTCATGATACGATGCAAGTTAATCTTCAGACCTCACTCTTGGGGTTAGCCATAATATCACTAGGAAAACCCCCCTTGTTGTGTCGGATTGAGATGAGACGAGATATGACCCATTTGGGTCTCTAACTGTTTGATTGAAACTGAATGACAGGTGACAGTCTGGCTGAGGGTAGACACGTCTTCTTTCATACCTTTTGGCATTTTGTCTGACCCTTCTACTTTGTTTTGAATACGCGAGAGCATATCCTTAGACCTACCACCTTCCGAATCCTTGAGTTTCTAACGCTCATGGGGAGGCACATAGCTATCCTTCTCCCCATCCTTCCAATTTAGATTATGGTCCTCCATTCACGATCTCGATCATTCCAGCCTTCATCTCTAACCCATCATTGATTACCACCCTGCCTTGGGTAGCTTGAGCGATAGCCCCCGCCTTGGTTAGCTAGAAAATTCACTTCCTCGTATACATGGCTTCAAACTTCGTCTCCTGAGGATTCGCACCCCCAATTCCAATAGCATTGGCACCATGGGCCCTAGCCCCCATGACATTTTTGGATAAAATGTCAAGCTGCATCATGATCTTGGCCATGTTTTGGTCTCTCTCATTATCTTTCTCAACCTATTCCTTGGATAGCTGAAATGTGACCGGTGAGACCTGGTCTTCGTGAGTGTACCACGCCCTGTTGATGGTTATCATGCCATCGAGAAGTTGAGTTGCTACTGCATATGGTTGCTGCATTAATCCTCGGGGTGAGAGTTGGTCAGCTACACCTTTCTTTACCGAGTCTAGACTTTGGTAAAAGTATTGAAAAGGCACATTATCAGGTAGACCATGGGTTGGGCATTGTTGCCCCAATTTTTAAACCTAAAAATCGGAGCCAAGTTTCGTGCAGAGGCTCTCCATTCAAATGCTTGAAGCTTTGGATGCTATCCCGAATAGTCATCATCTTCGAGGGAGGGAAAAATTGCACATTGAATGCGGTGACCAACTCCTCCCACGAAGTGATCGAGTTATGTGGTAACTCAGCTAGCCACTTGCACGCCTCCCACCATCAATGAGAAAGGGAATAGCCTTAATCGAACCGACTCCTATGAGATGTTTTTGAATGATAATGGTCCACACACATCTATAAAGTTTCGAAGATGCTCATGTGGGTCCTCATGTTCTAATCTACTGAAGAGTCCATTTAGTTGCAGGAGTTGCAATATAGTGCTCGTTATATGGAACACCGCATTTCACTCTGCTGGAGGTAGACGGATGGCTCCAACCCATGAGATGTAGATCATTGATGTTGGGCTCTTGGACATCGTTGAGGTTGCCAATGTCATCCTGATGGCCCACCTGGCTCCCGTTACTACCATTAACACTCATATTTTCTGAAATGTTTACACAATCAATCAAAACAAAACTAAAAATTAAGTTAGTAAATTACAACTAAGAAGAACAAAATTCTACTAATCTAAAAATTCTCAAATAACACCACTCCCCGGCAGCAGCACCATTTTGATGGTTATCGTGACCAATGACACTAACCTACGATATGAGTGTCTACTATCGTCGATAATATAGTAACCCAACTAAAGGTTGGGGTCGTGTCCCAAGGTAGTGGTTTTGAGAATTAATAGAAAAATAAAATTTAGTTCTAACTAGTCATAGCTAAAGACATTAACGAGTAAAAAAATAGTAAATTAAAGGGGGTGACATAAAAGTGTCAAATATTGATTTGGGGTTTTAGTCACAATTAGTAAAAACAACAAAAATAACAAGAAAATCAAGTATGGGTAAGAATTCTTGGGGTGTGACCGCAATACAAGTTGAAATAAGTAGTTGGGTACATGCTTTTGAAAGGAAATTTGTAAGATAATAGTGACTAGGCTAAGCTTTAAATGGAAAAATGTTCCCTCTCGGGCAACTTACCCCGTTTCAAATGCATTCCTCTCGGACACCCATTTGCCGCATGAAGACCAGCCTACGCCTTACCCCACTCACTCTCTCGAGCTGAGTGTTAGGATATGAAACTAGGGCTCACCCTCTCGGGCTGAACCTCATGTCGACCCACTTCTTAGGCCATCAGTCTAGTGGTCTTGGTTTGGCGACCTCACTCTCGGGCAAGCCGAAAACACATGGGTGGCTTTGTATTTGCAACTACAAACCCTTTAGATTAAACCACAACCACTAGGTGAAATCACCGTTAAACTACAGCTAACCTATCAGCAAGCAAGACCCAACAATAATATCAACACATATTTGCTAAATCACACCCCAAGAATGGGGGTTTTTAGCCACACATCAAGAAATAATAAAATACACCTAAAATGATAGTGAAATCAAATGGGTATAAGAAATTAAACCTTAATTTAAGCAAAGGAAGAAGAATGGAGAAGACCCACTTCTAAATTAGGGAATATGAAATCCTTCTTTCTTCAAGTCCCCCAAAAGAACCCTCTCCAAACTTGAGAGAAAATATCCAAAAAAGTACTATTCTATTTTGGAAATTAAAATAAATGTTCGACTCTCTAAAAATTAATACCAAGTTTAGTATTTATAGACTTCAGAAAATAGCGCTATCGGATCTTTCGGCGAAGTTAGTCGATGCCGCCGAATGACTCGGCGACTCGCCCTTCTTCTGTTTCATCGCCATTTCATGCTTTCCTTCAGCATCTTCACGTTATGGACCATTGGGCGATATAGTACTGCTTCGTGGAAATATTCGACGAAGCATCGACTGCTCCTTTTATCGCCTTTTTTATCCTTCTTCTTTAGGGCTTCGCATACTGGAATATAAGGCGGAGTTTGTCCTTTCGGTGAATCACCAAAGGTTCTTGGCAATGCTCATGCTTCAAGTTCATCGTTCTTTTAAGCCTTTTTGTTCCTTTTTGCGCCTAAGTGTTCATGCTTCCAATAAAACTTCAAATACCTGAAATTTAAGAGTTTTCATCATAAATTGAGACAAAAAAAGCATTCGAGGACACTATTTCTATCAAAATAAAGCCCTAAATAAGTCCAATTTGTGGACTCATCAGCCTACCAATCAGATTTCGTGAATACCATGAACAGAAAAACAAGTTTTTCTTGAATGGCACCACCAACCTTTGGTGGAGAAAGTTTTCGAATCTAGGCTGCTAGAATGCAAGCATATCTAGAAGCTTTGGATCTCTGGGATGCTGTAGAAGATGAATACATCATTTCTCCCTTGCCAATCAATCCCACGATGGCACAAATTAATAATCACCAGGAAAGGAAAATTAGGGAATCAAAGGCAAAGGCATGTTTATTTGCTGCAGTTTCATCCACTGTCTTCACTCGGATCATGTCTCTGAAGTCGGCAAAAGAGGTATGGGATTATCTTAAGACTGAGTATGAAGGAGATTAAAGGATTCGAGGGATGCAAGTGCTGAATTTGGTACGTGAGTTTGAGCTGCAAAGGATGAAGGATAGTGAAACTATAGAGGAATACACAAACCGACTTCTTAGCATAGCCAATCACGTCAGATTGCTGGGTTCCACTTTTAATGATTCAAGGATCATTGAGAAAATTCTTGTAACAGTACCTGAAAGATTTGAGGCGACCATTACAACCTTAGACTTGTCCAGTATTACACTAACAGAACTCTTAAGTGCCTTTCAAGAACAAGAGCAACGACGTATTATGAGACAAGAAAGGAGCTGCTGAAGGAGCCTTACCTACCAAGAATCAAGATGGTGGACGATATAAGAAAAAGAACAGCAAGAAGTACCAACCAACAGATGGAGAATTTGCAACACACATCATCAAAAACAGAACAGGTAGCTTCAAAGGAAACTACCCTCCTTGTAAGCATTGCGGCAAGATCGGACATGCACCTTTCAAGTGTTGGAGAAGGGTTGAAGCTAAGTGCAGTAAGTGCAATCAGTTTGGGCATGAAGCAATCATTTGTAAGAACAAAACTCAGCAGCAGGATGTAGATGCTCGAGTTGTAAATGAATAGGAGGAGGATCAACTCTTTGTTGCATCATGTTTTGCAAGCAATGTTTCTAGCGAGTCGTGGTTGATTGATAGTGGATGCATAAATCACATGACTCATGATAAATAACCCTTCAAAGAATTGAATCCTACTCAAGTTGCAAATGTTCGAATATGCCATGGTTGTCACTAACCAGCAAAAGGAATGGGAACTATCAGTTGAGACACAAACAGGTACACAAACAATAACAGATGTTCTTTATGTACCAGACTTAGACATAAACTTGTTAAGTATTGGTCAATTGTTATAAAAAGGTTTCAAACTTTATTTTGAAGATAAATATTGCTTGATCAAGGATCCCTCAGGGCAGGACTTGGTTAGAGTCAAAATGAGGGGGAAAAGTTTCTCAATAGATCCATTTGAATAAGAGAAGATGTTGTATTCAGCAAAAGAAAATGTCATTGAGTTATAGCACAAGAGACTCGGGTACTATCATTATCAAGGGCTTGTCAAGATGCAAAAGTTGAAGATGGTGGAGAGCTTACCTGATCTCGAAGTAAATTCCACTGAATGTTATGCCTGCCAATTTGGTAAGAAACATAGAAAGCCATTTCCAAAATCAACTCGGAGAGCCTTATAAAAGCTACAACTAGTTCACACTAATGTTGCAGGGCCTCAAAGAACTCCATCAATACAAGGTACCATCTACTACATTATTTTCATTGATGATTTTACATGAATATGTTGGATTTTTTTCTTGAGATTCAAGCCAGAAGTTGCTGGTGTATTCTGGAAATTCAATAAATTTGTGGAAAATCAAAGTAACTGTAAGATTCTAGCTTTGAGGTCTAATAATGGGAAGCAGTACACTTCAACGAAATGTGATTCATTGTGTGATAAGGCCGACATTGTGCGATAAGGCCGACATTGTGCATCACCCTACAACACCATATACACCAGAACAAAATGGTGTTAGTGAAAGAAAAAATAGATGGATAATGGAGATGGCCAGATGTATGCTGCATGAGAAGGAGTTGCCTAAGATATTTCGGGTAGAGGCAGCAAATACCGTAGTTTTTATAAAGAATCGACTTCCAACGAAAACTTTGAAGAGTAAAAAACCATTTGAAGCTTGGTACGAGTTTAAGGCTTCACTAAGTTTTCTTAAACTGTTTGGTTGTGTATGATTTGTTCATGTTCCTCAGGTTAAACATGACAAACTTGACAAAAAGGCAATCATAGGCATCCATGTGGGTTATAGTTGAGTTTCTAAAGCCTGCAAGGTCTATCATCCTCAAACAAGAAAGATGAAAATTACAAGATATGTTCATTTTAGTGAAAATGAGTAGTGGGACTGGAAGAATTATCCGAAATCAGGAAAATGCTCTCTAGAAGCAGACATCAGTCCTCCTGAAGAGCTAAAAATAGAACAATGGCAGCACGAACTAGAAGGTGATCATCCAGTCAAGGGGAGAAGATTGTTGTCAGATATCTATCAGAGGTGTAATGTCACCATTTATGTACCTATTGGTCCAGTAGAAGCTTTCAAGGCCCAAAATGGAAGAAAGCAATGGAGGAGGAGATCTCCATGATTGAGGGAAAAAAAAATTGGGTGCTGGTCAACAAACCTCAAGATAGAAAAGTCATTGGTGTGAGAAGGTTCTTCAGAATAAAGTTAAATGTAGATAGTTCCATTAACAAATACAAGGCAAGGCTTGTAGTTAAAAGGGTACGCACAAATTTATGGTGTTGATTACTCTGACAACTTTTCTCCTGTTGGAAGATTAGACACAATTAATCAGATTTCTACTCGCAATAACAACACAAATGGAATGGAAGGTATTCCAACTCAATGTCAAATCAGCCTTCTTAAATAGCATATTTGTGTAGGAAATATATGTCAAGCAGCCATCAGGATTTGTGAAACACGGTGATGAAGAAAAAGTCTATATGCTAAAAAAGGCTATGTATGGCCTAAAGAAAGTACTAAGAGATTGGTATAGTAGGATAGATGGTTATCTGTTAAGCTTGGGCTTTGAAAAAAGCTTATCTGAATCCGCTTTGTATGTAAAACATAAAGACACAGATATCTTTATTATGTCACTTTATGTTGATGATCTTTTGGTAATAGGAAATAATACAAGGCTGGTTGAGGAGTTTAAAGAAAAAATGATGCAAGTTTTTGAAATGACAGATCTTGATCTTATGACCTATTTTCTTGGAATGGAGATCAAGCAAAGCAAAAATGAAGTGTTCATTAGCCAGAAGAAATACGCAAAGGAAATTCTGAAGATATTTCAAATGGAGGAATGCAAGTTGATAAGCACACCGATGAATAAAAAAGAGAAGCTTTATAAAGAAGATGGAGGTGAAAAAGTTGATGAAGGTTATTATAGATGCTTGATTGGATGCTTAATGTATCTTACTGCAACAAGGCCTGATATTTTATTTGTTGTAAGTCTCTTATCTCGTTTTATGATCTGTCCAAGTGAAATGCATTTAAGAGTAGCAAAAAGAATATTAAGATATATCAAAGGTATTATTAACTATGGTGTAAAGTTTGAGAAGTTTCCAAGCTTCAAGTTACTTGGATTCTCATATAGTGATTGGGCTGGATTCGCAGATGATATGATAAGTACCTCTGGCCATTGTTGCAGCCTAGGTTTAGGAATATTCTCATGGTCATCTAAGAAATAAGAAATTGTTGCACAATCCACTACAGAAGCTGAGTTCATAGCAGCAACAAGAGCAGTAAACCAAGTCTTCTGGTTGAGAAAGATCATGTATGATTTACATTTGGAACAGAAGGAAAGTACTATCATTCTTGTCGACAACCAGGCAACTATTGCAATCTCAAAAAATTTGGTGTTTTACAAGAAGACGAAGCATTTCAACATCAAGTTCTATTTCTTGAGAGAAGTTCAGCAAAGGCGAGAAGTGACTCTAGTCTACTCCAAGTCTTAAAACCAGCTAGCAGACATGATCACTAAACCTTTACCGATCAGCGAATTCGAGCTTCTTAGACAGAAAATTGGAGTTTGCAATATCCAAAGCACGGAGGAGTGTTAGGAATCTTCTTTTGAACTGCAGTAAAGTTAATTGTACTACCTATGTTTTAACTAAGACTTAGTCAATTAGTTGTTAGTCACATTTTCCTATTATTTAGGAGTTGTTTAGTAAACTGCTAGATCGTGTGTTATTATTTTTTACTTTTCATTCTAGGCTCTTATATATGTAATCTGAAGAATTAATAAAACTGTTATTCTTCTGCTTCTATTCTTTTTTTCTCTTTCTCTCGTCTTTTTTGTTTCAGGCACAGTCTTTGATTTCCCTTTGTGTTATTTAGCTAAAATGGGTTTTTAAAACCTTCACTCATGAATTCATTTCGAAATCGATGTTTCCCCTCATTTTAAATGTAAGAATCTTTACTCTTGGGAATACTTAGTTCCCATATATTCATTATGAAAAATGAAACTCAACTCTCCTCATCCTCATAGTCAAGAACTCAAGTCTTAAAACAACTTCTAAAAGATTGTAAAAGACTTCATAAAATGACTCGAAAGAATTCTCAAGACTTTGCTCCTAGCTCTACCTTGAATTTGATTTATGAATTCAAGAGTTATGATTCATATTATGAAGTATCTCTTGATGTTTACATGTAGTTTAGCGTAGTTAGAATAAGATAGGAGTAAAGGTACACCTTAAAAGAACATAGACGAATCAAATAACGGAAGAACGGTGGGGTTAGGTGACCTTGGCACACTGCTGGCGCTGGGCGCCAACCCTTAAACTTCAGAGACTCAAATGTGATACCTGGCGTGCTTCCCAATCCCCCGGGCACATCTGGGGCGCGCTGCTCAGCCCCTCCCCAGAACATTTCGACGAATTTTCTTCTTCAAATTTTTACCCTAATTCTCCTAGAATCGAATGATTTCTTCCCCACTTAATTAGATTCGAATACCTAACATAACAACATGAAAATCTACTTAAAATCAACCCTTAAACTCCTAACATTCATCTGAAGAACTCATCAAACTTATTATTAGCGATTTAAGAACGAATCTTCAAGAAAACTCATCAAGAACTCAAGTCATTCAACCTCAAGAATGAAATTACGAATTTAAAATCACATGATTGTATTGTGGGTGAATGAACCCAATACTATGAGAGCTTAAAAACCTCTAATTATGGATCAACACTTGGCAAAATTTCTCGACAAATCTCAAGAACCTTAACGAACATCTTGAACCTTTCATCTTTTCTCCTCTTGAACTCTTCTCAAAACCCTAAGCGTATCCAGAATTGTGAAAACTGACCCAAATCAGTTTTGACCCTTAAAATACTACTAAAAATGTTTAAAGCTGATGGGGTAAGGAAAATAACCAAATACCCCTCATTAATTCGGGTAACTTTCCTTAACTTGACAGGCTGGCTTCAAACAGGCATATCTCCCTCATCCTAACTCAAAACTTCGAAAACTTGATGGCGTTGGAAAGAGGATTCAAATTAAATATCTTTCATTTGATATCTTATGGGCCACCTAACTCATCCTTTATGATCGTTTGAAGTGGACTCAAAACTTACATCTTAAGTTTAAGTTGAACGAATCTCAAATTAGCTCTTTCCAAGTTAGTTCTTTCTAAATTTAGCTCTTTCTAATACCGAGGTGTTACAATATCTTCCCCTTGGGAACATTCGTCCTCAAATGAGATCACTCTAAGTACACTAAGGGTTGAAACATCTAACACCCATCTCAAACACGCAACATGCAATTCTAACACAACATTTGGACTTATGAAGTACCAAGAAAAAGAATTAGTACCTTGGTTTGAAGCTTCTACCGGAGATAAGAGATGTGGGTATCTCTTCTTTATATCCGCCTCATCCTTCCAATTAGCTAACTCAAGAAATTGGTTCCTCCATCAGACATTGACTGATGCTACCTCAATCGTTCTCAACTTGCGAACCTGATGATCAAGTATCTCAACCGAAATCCCCTCATAAGATAGGTTGTCCTTAATATCAATATTTTCAGTCGGTATAATAAGTGAAAGATCGCCATACACTTCTTCAACATTGAAATGTGGAATACCGGATGGACTGCTGCTAACTCTGGTGGAAGCTCAACCTCATAGGCTACATTGTCAATCCTCTTGGATATCCTTTAAGGAACTATGAACACCTAATTTTTTACCAAACATAAAGATTTTACACCAATTTTAATAATTAAATATTATTATTTTAGTAGGGTTATATTTTTTTTTTAACAAATCTGAAAATTACAACAAATTATAAGCTCACTTTATGTTTATAGTTTAATAAAGAAAGATTGTGAATTTAATGTATTTGTTTTAATCCTTCAACTTTTAACTAGGCTAAAAAAATAATAATAATCGTATATATTCTGAAAAAGTAAAAAAAAAGAAAAAAAAAAGGATAAAAACAAGAGTCCTAAAAAATTTAAATTACCCTACCCTTTATCATAATTATCCCCAATTTCCTTTACTTATTTCCTAAAAATCCTCCTCCCATCTAGTTTATTTTATTTTTATTTGTTTGTTTTTTTTCTCTCTCTCTTGCACGATTTTCTTCTGAATTTTATTTTTACATGTTTTCCTACCTTTTCTTTGTATTTGTTTTATTTTTTTTATTTATTATTTATTATTTGTTGTTTTGTTAATATTATATTACTATTTTTATTTTATTTCTTTATCTCACCCTAAAATTCTCAACTAAATTTTAAACTAAATTCCCCATTTTCTTAAGTTCCTTTTAATTAGTACCAAACTCACACCCAAAACTATTATAAAAACACATGCTCAGTAGAGAGAAAAACAGACTCAGATACACAGAACACAGAGAGAAAAAGATAACAAAAGTGAGTTTTTATTTTGGGAGTTAAGTCAGCGTTCGAGGTTTCACTCAAGGTTTCGGATTCGTGGCTCTTTAAAGTTAATATTAGTTATTAACTTTCAAAATCAGTAGATCGTAGCAATTGTTTCTGTGGTATCAATTTTCACAGCGAGGTAACTCTAAATTCTCGCATTATTTAAATGGACTGCTTGCACGAAAACTCGATTCCAATAATATGAAGTTCTTCAAATCACATGTTATTATTATGTAATATCAATTTGAGATCTATGTTTTGATTATTTTGAGAATTTACGATTGTTTAGGAAAACGTAACCAAACACGTTTCTCGCTAAAAAAATATATAAAAAAATAAAAATAAAAGATGTATCATACATTTTCTTTTTAATTATTATTATTATCTTATGCTCATTATATGCAATTTATATTGAAATTGGTTCCATAATATTTAAATTGATTAATTTGAATAATTTGTTTTTCTTTCAGCCTAGTCTTCATTCAAGAAAAGTCTTGTTGAATTCATTGTAGACCTGTTAGATTAGGATAAAAACTAAAGTTTAATTGATTAGTGATTTAGAAAACCTATGTGGAATATGTTTTAGTCTTTTTAATATATTATTTTGAATAAAAATAATTTACCTTTAAGATTATTATCGCTTTAATTTGGATTGTTAAGGCATATTATTGAGAAGAGATATGTACTCTATTTAGGAATTCATTATCAAAGAAAAATGAATAAATAAACATTCAAAAACAAAAAGTCAAGAAACTAAAAAGAAGGGGGAAGAGGAATAGAATGTAAAAAATGAAAAAATATAATTTTAAAAAAATAAAGAAAAGGAAACAGATAACGTAAGAAAAAAAAACGTTTAAAAAGAAAAAAAAGAAAAAAACACAACCTGCAAAATAATTGAAAAAAAAGGGGTAAAAAAAATAACGTGCTCAAAAAAAAAGGAAAAAAAGAAGGAAGTAACAGATTACTTAAAAGCATAAAAAAAAATGAAAACGGAAAAAGAAACGTGTAGCTAAAAATCAATTTTAAAAAAAGAAAACTTTTCCTTGAAATAACATTTGTCCCAATCTCTTTAGAATTTTTTTTTTCTAAAAAAAATAAATAATCCTAAACATAAAATTTTATTTCCTATTTTAAATCTAGAAAAAAAAAATACAATCCTAAAATAACTTGAACTCTAAAAATCTCTTTCCCACACAAATTCTAATTCTAGCAATTAGATAACTATATATATACTTTACCTATAATAACATTAAAAAATAAAAAATACAAATACATAACAAAAAAGCGAAAAAGAAAATATGGGAGTTTCAAATTCGTAAAGGTCCATTTATTAACTTTATTCTATTTTGTCTTAAGTAAAATTTATGCCTTTGTACATATATTTATTAATGGATAGTTTTAAAATAAATCAAAGAATAAGAGTAAAAACATTCTTTTTATTATTATTAAATAATACAATATCCAAATATTAAGTCAACCCATATTAAAGTCAATAGAGCGATCGTGCTAGAACCACATGACTCGAGGGGTGCCTAACACCTTCCCCACAGTCTACATAATTTTTTATCCGAATCTCTAATTCGCAGACCAATAAAATAAGTGTCAAATTTTCTTTTGATTAGAGATTTAAATAAGGTGACTTGGAACACCAAAACTCAATTTCAAGTGACGATTCTGAATATTAAAACAATTCCTTCTCAAAATGTCACTTTAATTGGAAAATTCTTTCTTTCAAAACATTTAGTTCGTTTTGAGAAAAAATAGGGGTGTGACAGATGGCGAATTCGCTGGGAAAAACCAGAATTCGAGCTTCTAAATATTGATTTGCGTACGACTTTATTATTATTATTTGGATATTGTTTTTGTTAGTATAATGTGTTATTTGCTGGCTTGTTTATCGCTTTGATATTATGTGATCTGTCATATTGAATGTCTTTTCTCGCGCACCCATCTGACTCTTCTAATATACTTTATTCGGAGATGTGATTACGCTCCCAAGCCATAAGATAACAGAGATGCGGCAACGCTCCTGGGAAGGATTCTATAAAAAAACATGTTTTAGGATAGGAAGGACTAACAGTGAGGCCGAAAAGCCTTGCTACCGGTAAGTTGTCCCTTCCCAACTGGAGTTGTCTGCTCGTTTTACAGTCAGTCTAAACACTTGTTACATTAAGTTGTTAACTTAGTAAAACAAGTCTCAACGATGATTATCCCTAATAGGATCTATTTATCTCCATCATGCATATTTTTGAATTAATGGGGATCGACAAAGGGGTCGAGTCCGTCTAGGAAAGGTACCCCTACTTAAGACCATCATGTACATTTTTGTGCTACTTGTTGCATTATGGGGAAGGCTATACAAAATGTCTACCGGCTTTAGATGAATTAATTAAAAAAAAATTATAAAAAAAATAAAAGTCTTAGTGTCCTCCTTTTATTAAATACCTTTTTTCTTTGTCAAAATTTGTACCACTTTCATAATAGAAACTTCTATTTTTTATTTTGGTTATTATTATTATTAATTTTCTTTTAGAAAAAAAAAAAGTAAAATAAATTAAAATAAAAAATATATACTATATTTTTTAAAAGTCTAGCCTGAATATCTAATAAGAGGGGTTTTTTTTAAACGACTACAACCAAAAAGATTTGAGGGCTTATTATTTAATTTTTTATTTTTTTAAAAAAAATATGTTTTTTCCCCAATCATTCTTCTTATAATAATTATTATTTAGAAAAAAAAATGTATACTATTTATCCTTTCAACTCTACTCAGATTATTTAATAGAAGATTTGTTTTCTTTATAAATAAATACATGACTAGGATAAAAAGATGTGATGGTGTGTTATCCTCCTAGTGTCCAATCATGTTTTAATTATTATATGCAATAATTTTTATTTTACTTTTTTTTTTTAAAAAAAAGTATCAAAAAAATAAAAATGTGTTTTATTAAGTCTCAATTTGTCATTATCATCATATAGGAAAATATGAATCCATATGGAAAGGGAGATAAGAGGCCAAGGAAGGATCAACCACCTCGTTTCATTATATTGGATAAGGCCCCGACACTTTTGAAGACATGTATGAAAGTATGACGAATTATGAAAAAGGAGTGGTGTTCAAACGCTTTGAATTTCTACGAAGCCATTTGTATGTTAAGCCGTGACGAGACTTGATAGAAGCACTAGTTCATTTTTGGGACCCGTTAAGAAATGTATTCCACTTTTTAGACTTTGAACTTGATATGCTCAAATTACACCTCTTTTCAGAAGCATAAGCGATCGTTCTCACATAAAGAACATAACTTGTAGATTGGGGTTGATCCCACGAGGAATATGGTTTAGACTTAAGTTCAATAACGATTATATTCGTTTAGCCAATGTATTTCCGAGACAAATAAGTAAAAGGGGGGAGGGGGGATTTGTGTAACAAATTTTGGAAATTATGAAAGTAATTAGTAAGCAAAATCTAAACTTGTGTTGTTTTAATGTTGAGAAAGAAACTAGGGCGTATGTGTTCCTCATAAGCTCATAACTCTTTAATCCTAGTAATAGCAATCCCTTCCTAGTGTGTTACATGCAAAGCGATACGTTATGTATCTCTAAATTCTTGGTCTGGCATCTAGAGAATTTCACCATGCACCTTGGTCCGGCTACGTGTGTATAATTTACTAACCCTTACCATTACCTCATATTAGACGTCACATCGATGTATGACTTAGTTTTCACCCTCGCACCAATCGACATTAATTCTATTAGATAGTATCACACTAAATCTATGTTGATAATTCTTTTCTTATTAACTACCTCCTTGGTCTGGCAAGTAGCAACAAGACGAGTACTAACGTTGCACACCATCAAAAAGACTTCTAGAAGAAAGAATTATCAATGCATGCACAACACTATTCGGGAATTACTTAGTTAATATTCATATTTCGTTAATCGCTCATGGTTCCACAATCCTAGTTGTGGATTTAGTTACCCATATTAGCAAGAAAATAATTCATAATGTTTGAAGAATAAATCATGAACTTACGTAGTAGAGTAGAATAATCCCAGAATTTCAAAGTAAAGATCACCAAAACGTGCTTAGGAAATTAAAAATTGCTAAAATTGCAAGTTAATCTCCCAAGCCAAAAACTAGAATTAAAATAATAAAGTCTAACCCCCAAAAATGAGGTTTACATACCCTATTTATAGAAAATAAGTCCTAAATTAAAAGGGAAACAAAATAAGGAAAGTTTGTTCAGGCACGCGTCTTCATTCCACGAGACTGATTCACGGATCGTCAATGGATCTACAGTCCATGAGTCTCTTCCGTCAGCCAAGACGTAGAAAATATTTCAGCTTTCAAAAATCAGCTTCTATGAAGCAAACGATGGAACACCAGTACGGACCATAGATCGATCTACGGTCCGTCGATCGCTCTGCGTAGCTCCATACTTGGAATTCTCCAAAATTCAGGTACTGGAACCCTCGCAGTCACATTCAATGGCTCAGCAGTACGGTTCGTAGATCAATCTATGGACCGTCAATGGTCACCGTGGTTCCACACTTAGTCGGATTCCCCGATTCTCTTTCCATGCCTTGCCCTGCTGATCTACGATCACCATCTACAGAGCGTCAATGGACATACGATCCGTAGATCACCTCCGTAGATGCCCTTTTCTACATTTCTTTCATCTATCTCTTTACTTCCGCGCCTAAACATCTTTCCTGCAAAAAATGATAAAAACACATAAAAACCAATACAAAAAGGCCCTAGACACACACAACTCTTAAGTGAAATGTATTAAAAATATCGTACACTCATGGTATATCAACACCCTCAACTTAAATTCATTGTTTGTCCTCAAGCGACGCGCTAAGACTCTAAATGACACTTGTCTAGAAGCACGCAATTCAAGCATAGGCAATCACATGGCTATCCATCCCAACTCACCTCGAGTGCAAATCTTTTCTCTCAAACTCAACAAGCTAACTTGTGCAGATCCAAACATGACAAAGACTGACCAACCAACACACAACATACACTGTTTTACTATCACCAAGGTACCAACTTTCCGACAATGTAACTAGTGCCCTTACTTCAAATGAAATCCCTTTTTCACACAGTAAATTTGATTTTTAGTACAAGGATTTATTCAACACTCACACTCAGAAGTAACTTCAAGTACAATTAGTGCTCAATACCATAAGCTTCCCCTTATTTTCACTGCTTAGACTCTACAAACTAGGTTCTATGATCACTATAGGACTTTCTTGGCTTGTAACGTAGGCTCAGGGTCAACTGTGGTACATTTGGGTACGTTTTAGTGACTTTCTTCCCTCCTTGACATTACATTAGGCTTTCTACCTCTTTTTGCCCTATTCTTGACATCCTACCGTTTTACCTTCTTTCCATTGATTCTCTTCAACCATTGATGTGACTTTAGACTTTGTAGCTCTTTATTTATTTATTTTTTTCACTTTAATCTTTTTCTTGTGTTTTATTCTTTTCTTTATCTTTCAACAAGTCACATCCTTTCCTCTTTTTTTTTTCTCTTTTTCAACATCAAACTCTTTTCGTACCCATTTTTCCTTCGATTCCTCTTTCATAGCCACCCTCAACTTATAGATTTTCCATTGGTTGAGGTGCACAATACCTGATGTCGGATCATGGCCAAGATTGAGGTTACTTTTGTCACGACCCGAGAGCACCCCCTAGGCATAACCGGCGTACTCGACCTCTCGGAGGTCTAATACAAGCCTCTTAGCATTCATTCATCACATAACACTAAAAACCATAATGAATTAAAAACTTTCTTTACCAAGAAAACATTTCATTAAAAAAAAAACAATAGCAAGCGGAAGACTTTCTAGACTTTATACATGATGTCTCAAAACCATCTAATACTTTAGAGTACAAAATTCGGGA
>JAJOOF010064524.1:0-11882 GCA_029582545.1 Solanum lignicaule
CCAAATAAGGATTAAAAATATCATTCATAATCTTTTGAAATTCCGAGGGAGCATTTTTTAAACCAAAGGGCATTACATTCCATTCGTATTGTCCAAACGGAACATTAAATGCCGTTTTATAAGAATGGTCTTTAAATATTTGGATTTGCCAATATCCAGATTTTAAATCAAATTTTGAAAAGATATTAGCATCATATATTCTTGATAATAAATCCCTTTTGTTTGGAATAGGATACCTAATCCATTTTAAAAATTTATTTAAAGATTTATAATTTATAACTAACCTGGGAACACCTCGTTCTTTTTCCGCTGCGTTATTAACATAAAAAGCAGTACACGACCATGGTGATTTGGAAGGCTTTATCAAACCTTTTTGTAATAAATTATCAATTTCCTTTTTGCAGAATTCAACCAATTCGGTATTCATCTGACAAGGACGTGATTTGGTAGAGATATTTTCCTAGAGAAATCATCTTCATATGGAAGAGTTACAATATGCTTTTTCCGATTCCAAAAGGCACTAGGATGATCAGCACAAATATCAATGGCCATTTTTTCAGAAATGAGTTTAATCTTTTTCTGTACTTTAGCAGATTTTAAAGTATCGAATATATTCATACTAAAATTCTCAAGTTGTAAATAATCAACATGCTTTTGTTTCATTTCAATTAGAGCATTAATATCTCTAGAAATAGGCTCGGTGATAAAAGTATAACTAATATCTTGATTTTTATAAGTAGCAGAAAATCCTTTAGCATTTATATTAGTAAAAGGATAAATTGCATTTATAAAAGGAGTTCCTAGAATAATAGGAGGGTATAATTGATTTTTTACTAAGAAAAAGAAGTGAGGAATACAAACTTTATTCTGGCAAATACGAGTATTAGATAATTTATACTTTATATCTAAAGCATGACCAGATGCAGATTTAACCATATGAGTTGTTTTTTCAAAATATTTAGTAGGTACTAGACCTTCTTGAATGCAACTCACATCAGCGCCACTATCAATCATAGTAATGTTAGTTATAGAAAAAGTATTATCAATTAATATAGTACATTTAACATACCATTTATGAGCTGTAACAATTTGCATCATTCCTAAAAACATATTTTGTTTCGGATCAATATTCAAAGTGTTGGCAAGAGTATTTTCTTCAGCAGTAGAATCATCAACCTTATTTTTTCCTTTGCTATTAGCAGACTCAATCTGAGTAAGACGGTGATCATAAATAATATGATTTTGTTTAAGAAATTTAATTTCTTTCTTCAAATGTTCAATTTCTCCTTTTAAATCATCAAAAGAGGTATCACTAATAACCATGATTTATTTAGAAGAGAGTCTATTATGAACTTCAGACAAGGAGTAAGGAGCAGAATAATTAAATTCATGTTTAACCTTTTTATCACTAGGAATACTAGTTGAAGAGCTAGTTTTACTAGCAGCCAATTGAATGATCTTTTCACGAAGAGTATTATCGGTGACTTCTTTTAGAAGTTCTATCACATTGTCTACAGTGATAGTGAACATATTCATGTCTTCGAACTGAGATTGCAGCTTGTAGAATTCATCATGTTCGCAGTGACAAATATCACCATGACATTTGCAAGCATCATTCGAATCTTGATGAACCTTAGAAGACTCAGGTTGCTCATCCTATGTTGCATAACTTGCTTCAGAATCATCATAATCTGATTCGGAACCGGAAGTATATAGAAAACTATAAATCTTCTCTTGAATATCATCATCAAGTTCTAGAGTCTTAAGCTTTTCTAGCTTACAATTTGGAGCTATATGCCCAAATTTGGAGCTATATGCCCAAATTTTCCACATTTATAACACTTAATCTTATCAAGGTCTCGCCTTGACCTATTCTTGGTAAATCTATGAGATTTACGATGAGCCTTACGCTCATCTCTTTCTTCTCTAGTCCTTCTCCTAGATCTTCTTTTCTTATGATGAGATCTATGAGATTTTGATCCAGAAATTTCTCGATTGGTACCTTTAGAAGCATCTGGTAAATCGAATTGAGTACAAAAATCTCCCAATTGAGACTTTTCTCTAAGCTTATCCATCTTTAGCTGTCTTGAGAGTTTTAACTCATTGCACAAATTTATGCCTTCTTGTGTACAAGCCCCAATAAGCTTTCCATAGGTAAAATTACTATAGGGAATAATTCCTTGTGGATCTCTAAGAGTCTTTTTCACTCTTTCTGCAAATAAAGAAGGTAAACCATCAATAAATTTGGCTTTTCAGAATTCTAAGCCATTTTCGGGAAGTTCCATTACCCGACTTAAATAAATGTCTTTATACCATCTAAACTCACCTAAATGTCTACATCTAAGACCATTTAGTAAAGATCTAATGGTTTCATATTGATTGGTAAATCTACTACTAAAATGTTCTAGGATGGTCAAGACAAAAGTATAAATAGCGTCTTCTCTATTTTTAACTAAAGCAAATCCTAGGTTATCAACTCCTTCGGCTGTAGCCTTAGCATATATAACTGCTGCCTTTGCATTAAGGGTCATATAATTATCCCACCAACTTCTTAATTAACCCGTAAAACCTGCAATAATCATTTTGCAAATAGTCCTGTCAGTGTTATTAACACTCTTGCAGATGGTAGCATACATAAGCATCCTATGAACTAAAATAGTTAACTGTCTATCAGTCAAACCATCGAGATTCCATTCATAAATCTCGCTTCCACTATAAGAGGTGTTAGTTTGGTTCCAATCTCTTTCCTCTATTAAGACATCTTGATGAGTAGGTCTGGGATAATAGTAGGTTTGCATACTAGGTTTTCTAGCATATGTATTACCACTATTCTTCTTTGGATAACCATGAAGTTTATTAACTTCCATTTTCACTTGTGTCTTGAAATCGAAAATGGCTTTCATTTCATCTGCAAAATCTTCAGCGAGGCTAATCGATTTCGGACTTGCACCAAATTCTGAAAACTTTTTATCTAAAAGGCTTTCAACATCATGAAAAGGTCTAAGAATAAAATCCTGAATCTCAGGAGATCTTTGAAGAGGGACATCAGGTTGTTTGAACGTAGATGCCTGCTCAGAGACTTGTTTCGCTGATTTTAACTTGTCATCAATTTGAATAATCAGTTTAGTTAGATTATCTAACTTCTTATCTAGAGAACAAATATGTTCACCAATGACTTTAACATACAAACCCAAATAATTATTTTGAGAAATAAGTCGATTAATCTCATTAATACTTACTGCGGCTACCTCATTATCAATAAATTTATGAAAAATGGTAAAAGTAATACCAGTATTATTTGGTAAAATAAAAGGAGCTTGAGGAGGATAAATGGATTGAATAATATTACCTGATTCATCTTTGTAAGATCGTTCAAGAACGTTGATGAATAAAGGTAAATAAGTGGTTATAAACGAAGGCACAAAGAACATAATATGATTATGTAATGCACAAGTTTCATAAATTCTTGAGAAATATTATTTAAATCTTCTCCACTGTAAGTGTCAAAAAACCAAGTTTTAAACCGGTTCCATTTTTCATTTAAAAATTCGTTTTGAATATATTTTCTTGCCAGTGAACCTGGACTAAAATCAATTTGATGTTCTCTCATCATTAAGCATCATTAAGATTAAAATCCATCTCGGATACAGAAGGAATATCCTTATCAGAAACATCAGATGATTTGTCATTTGTTTGAACAATGTTTAACCGAGGATCAATTTTAATTTTTTATTTTTCTGCAGATATAACTGTTGATAAAGTATGCAATTAAGCAACTCAATTTCTAGCTGGACCATAACAAGATTCTATCGGAGAAATATGTTGAATAGCTTCTATCAGAAGCAAAAAAATGTCTACTATAAGGAATACTTTTTTCATCAAACTGCATACAAATTTTTCCATCGGAATTTTGACTAATATGAGAATATTCAGAATTGGTGACAACATCTGTCAGTTGTTCAGGGGGTATAACAGAATCTAGAATCCAAGTAGTAGGAAAATTAATTTCTTCCCATTTTATAGGTCTTCTAGTAGTGACCTTAGATCTGGCGAAATTAGTTTCTACCAAAATAGTTTGATCAGATGTATCATATAACTTACATCTAGGATTCAAAGTAGCAAGTAATTTAAAATAGATTTTATAAGACAAGCAGATTAATTCAGAACCAACTGCATAGTTATAACTATGCGTCTTAACATTCAAAGTTAAAGCATCTAAGATATTTGAATCAGTCAAAGATAACTGCAAATTTGGCTGAGCATTAAAATAAACTGGGTCATAGGCCACTGTAGATTCTATTGAACCCATCAAAGACTGTTGAAAATTAAGATTTCTCGCGTCACGAAGAGCAGCTAAGAAAGTCTCTGGTTACCCTTTAAGAGTCAAAGACTTGAAAGCAATTTGAACCATGCCAATATGCAAGAATTTATATTGAGATTTATAAAATTCAATATCACGCTTATTTAATAAACGAATAGTTTGTTCTGACGAGTTTAACGCCAAAGATTGCTTAGTTGTTTTAATCAACTGTTTATTTGAGATTTTATCAAACCAACCATAATCATAAATAATTTTTATATTCACTTTCGGAATAGTTCATTTGTTTAACAAATCAAGGTTTTGAGGTATATCTATCTCTTCTAACCAAGTACTTTTAATATCTTCTTGATCCATAAAAGAGAGAATATATCTATGCCGAAATTCTTCACATCAATTATATATATACCATGAAAGTTGTATTTCTTTAATTTCACTTTTATTTGTATTATTCATTATTATGTATAATATTTGCTAGAAATTTATATTATTCAAAAAGTTGTGGTTTAAAATAATTTTATGATTACATTGGAAAAGAATATGAATTATAAGGTGAATATGTGGGAAAAAAAAGAATTTGTTCTATGAAATAAGATAATATAAATGAAAATAATAATAATAATAATAATATAATATTAAAAAAAGAATAATGTAAAGAGAATATTCTTTTTAGTATAAAATTTGGTGTAGTGAATGGGAGTTGGTTTACACTTTACATTAAAATAATATTAACTATATTTTAGCTAAAATTTGATGTTATGGATGGGATACTTTTTCATATAATTTCAACGGACATATTGGTCCCATAAGAAAATGGAAAATAGTAATCAATCGTTAGCAATAATTATTGTCAATCAACAATCTTTTATGAGAAATTGAAATCTTACCTACTCTTCAGCAAGCAGAAAATGTCCTTGAGTGGTAACACTTCCTTAAAGCTCTGTGACACACTTTTTGATTGAGAACATTCTTCACCATTATCGACCAATATAGGTTGATTTAGAATGTTCACTGTCAATACGGCCGCTCGTCTCCTTTACAAATATTCTCATGTAAATTGTTGCAACCATTGAAGAAATGGCAGCTATCTTCATTACACAACGAAAACAACGAACACAACTAAGCAAAATGAATTGTAACAAGTAAAACTGAAAATGATTGCGAGGAAGTGAAAAATTAGAGAGAAAAGGGGAACCAGAAAGATCTGTGCAGTGGAGAGGAAACGAGCAGCCATGGTACCCAAAAGAGATGCAGCAGAGCCTATGCCGGCAACAAATCCAATTGCAGAAACACGTTTTTCTTCTGATATATTAGCTGCCTAGAAAAGTATGCATTAGAAAAAACAAAAAGGAAATTGTATTATGAATTTGAATTAGGCTCAATAGTTACCGCATAAGCAATGGAGAGGCACTCAATTCCTCTGTCACTGACCATACCAGTGAAGGGTTTTACAGCATAATACACGTAGAAATAGTTTGTTGATCTGCCGATTGCCAATATTACTGCAAAACTTTTTTGTTACTTACGGTCCGATGTGGGCGTTCTTCGATTTAGTGACCGGGAATCAATTTTTACCTGACGGAATAATGGAGGCAGCTACCGGAACTGTAAGCAAAGCTTTTCTTCCGTATATATCAGATAGATGTCCAAGCAATGGCAACATCATCATTGATCCCAGCCCTAAGATCTGAAATTAGCAGACGCAAACTGGAAATCAGATAATGCATATCTACTGTTTGTCAAAATGATTCACAAGTTAGATCTGGATTACACACAGCTGAAAACCAGAGAGATAAATGGCAAGTGAGCATTCGCCATGAGAAGGGCAGAGTGCGCCAACTGTGATATCAGTTATGGCAGGAGGAATCACATTCAACGCAAAATTTGCAAGAAATACAGTAACAAATAGGTGCTTCAAGTCGCTCTATTTATCCATCTTCATTGTTCCTGCTTTCCTTTGAAAAACCAAATACAATGGTTTCAAAATCAATCAGTATTTTGAATTTACGCTGGGCAATGAAACTCTATATTTGTCTTAAAAATCTATAAAACTTAAGGGATTATTGTTATAGAATTTAGTAATTTAAAAAATTAAAATATAAAACGCATAAACTTTAACTTTTGAATCCGCTCTAATCAGAGCACTCACGTGATAAAAATGTTAAGTGCCAGTGTGCCACTAGAGTCAGCGCATGCATACAAAACGTCTAAATTATTTTATATTATTTCTGAATTTTAATTAAACATGATTTTGAAAATAGAAAATTATGTCCTGAAAAGTGATTTTTTTGGCTTGTACTGGTAACCGGCGGCACAAGGGCAATCTATATTTCTCATATGTGCATTGTTAATTATATTTTAATTTTCATCGTTTCTCAAAAATAAATATAAATATATATACATAATTTTTTTCAAAATTAACGTGTGCACGTGCAACCCTATATATATGATCCGCCTCTACCTATAAAAAGTTTCTTCGTTTTTAGACTCAAATCTAAAATTTCTAATTAAATCATTCCATCTTTGTTTGTTTTAATAATTGTTTTCTTGCTACAAATATTCTCATACTTGTATATAGTAAGTAGACAATTTTTTATTGCATTTTTTTTTAGTGTATTTCTGGTGCAAGTGTATCATGCACTCGTAGGGGAGCCCACGTTGTCCCAAGGAAAATTTTGGTTCACCCATCCACTTGGCTCAAGATATTGTTATATAATAGAAAGAAGAAAAAAAAGTAAATATATATATATATATAATATAATATAAATTAAAATTGAGAAAAAAAGATACAAATATACAATTTGAGGAATAAAATAACTCTTCCATAATGTAGTTTATCCTTTCTAAAACATAGCAATAACATCTTTACAAAGAACAATAATTAAGGTAAAACTACAAAAATTTAAGAAGAATGTGTGTAATTAATAGTCTTGATATTGTTTCCTTAATTAAGGAATGAACCCCGCTTGTAACGAGGTTAAACTAAAAAGACTCTTTTGGAGAAATTGTTTTGTTTTATTGTCCTTTTCTTTAAACGGAACAATATTGCTCTGATGCCACATTGTCACTATAGTCGCACTAAGGGTGTATTTGGTTAGACGAAATTATAGAGTATTTTGAAAAATCAAAATTGTCAAATTGAAGTTCAATATCGTATCATACCATACCATGATTACCCTAGTTTATCTAACCATTGAAAATTATTAAAATTAGTATCAGAAGGTTGTATATCAAATTTGAAGTTTATTTGGACAAAGTTTGAAGCAAAGCAAGTGTTGGAGATATTTCTATAAACATGTTAAAGTGACTCGTCAGGATTTTTTGGTCAATTCTAAGTTAGAACTCACAGCCATAATTCAGGCGATCCATCAAGAGACCACAAATTCTGGTGATCCATCTAGAGACCACAAATTCTGTTGTCATTGATAAATACAAAGGCGGAGCTATATCATGTACAGTACTTCAACTGAACTCAATAGCATTTGTTTAATTATTATATTTATGTTACAAAATTTATTAAATATGTATAAATATTAAGTTTATAAACCAAGTTAATTAACACTTGAAGTAGTTATTTTAAAATTCAAAACTTATAAAATTGAAATTATAGCTCCGCCTCTATTAAAATACGTACACTTCTTCTTCTTCCCATTTCTTTGCAATAACACTTGGGTAAAATTACTAATTTATTCCAATTAAATAAGAGTTTACCATTTGAAAATTTACATTAATGCTCCATGTTTCTGTTACAAATCCAGACTTATGTCCAACATTAGTCAATGCACATAATTTATCAGCCAAGACATCAAACCACTAAAAGGAAAACACTAAGGCAGTTGCTATATATATTACTTATGGAACCATTAAGCATACTATGAACAAACACCCCAGGTGGTCAGCTGGTTAGGTGGTAGTAGTGAGCATATCACTACTATTATTCTTCAAAAAAATCCAAGGAAATTGGGATGGATGGTTTAACGATCCGAGTTTATTAGCCTAAAAGTTATGCACAAACGCGGAAGGTGTCAAGATAAAATTATCAAGCCAAGGGCTACGCAATTGCATCCAGACAGGGTCCTGACTAAAGTCCATGCTGAATTTGGGTACTTGTAGTTCAGCCAGGTTATCTTGTCCATTCAGTAATTTTGGCCTAAAGCAATTACTCTTGTCTTTGGTTTCTGCTGAAATTTCGAACGGGTTGTTCTCAGTAATTGATAAGATATCGTCTTCTACTTCATCCTTGTTGATTGACATAAAGAAATTGGGGATCTGATCAGTTGGTTCATGATGTTCGTTACAAAATGACATGGCGTCCATTGGCTGCAGGGTTGTCGAACAAGGAGAGCTGTGAACGTGCTTTGTACCGTTCATTTCTTCTTCAATTGCAGCCCTCTGTTCTAACACTTTAAATGATGTCGCTTTTCTGTATATTTTGCACAATACTATGTCCTGCATTTTACAATTTTGAATTCAGTATCTTCGATAGGGTAACTTTGGACAATTTATGAGTGGAATAGTTGTTAACTCTATATTCCATCTTATGCTATCGATGATAGAATCAGGATTTTAACTAAGAGATTCAAAATATAAAGAAGTAAACATACGAAGAAGCCAAGGAGGCTCATATCAACTATAGTACATTAAAAAAAATAGTACTACTAATTTTTTGACGAGGGATTCATATGAACTCCTTCCGGTACCCTAGCTCCACCCTTGTATATGATGTTCCTTTCTTTAGTTGGGTCAAAACAGAATATCTTTTTATATATCTAAAAACTCTTTACTTCAAACTTTTCACTTTATTATCAATAACATGTTTTTATAAGCCATACTAATGTTATGTAATGTTCAAAATTACAAGTTTCAAGAGAAAAATTAACCAAAGGTGGATATAAAATTTGAATTTTTTGGGTTCGAACTAAAAAATTCTACCATATCCCATCCAATTAACTAAGTTCAAAATCTACCGTTTGTACTTATTTAGTGCTTTTAAACACATATATATTATCTAACTCTAATCCCAAAGCTACTGAGTTCAAATTGATACATGTCAAAGATTATCTTTTAACAAGAGTATCATATAAAATGAAACGAACGGAGTATACTGAAGTATGAAATACCTGAGGCGAAGAGACGGTATCCGGTAATCGAAATTCATTCATGACCCAATCTGTCTTAGAGCCTCGAGGTGCTCTTCCAGTATAGAAAACCAAAGTCTTCTTAAGACCAATTATATTTTTAGGATTTGATAAACCAATAATTTTTTTATCAGAACCAGTTGCCTTCCAAAATCCCTTTTGTGTAGTCCTATTAGGCCTCCCTCCACTTCCATGTTTTCTATCTCTTGGCACAAAAAAATACCATTCTCTTTCTCCAATTGTTGCCAGCCCTGCTCAATTCACATAAAACAGAGTTATATTACATTCACTACAACGAAAAATTAGACGTACCATGATATTATATATAAATGTTATCGAAATATACCTGGCAGGTCCCAAGGATCATGACGATAAATGTTGAGTAGACCAATTACATCGCATCGCGATTTTTTGCCAAAGACCTTATTTTTTAGGTAAAATTCGAGAAGTTCTTCTTCCGTTGGGTGAAATCGGAAGCCTGGTAGATCTTCCATTATTCGAATGTATCGATCACCTTTCGTTATAAAATATTTTGTTTATGTCAAAGTTTGATTATGAGTATAGTAAAGTATGTTGATAACATATAACACGAAGGGATATATATTTATAACATAAAGAATGGTACTGAATTTTGTTATTAAAAAGACTTATGAGTTAAAGTTTACAAGTCTTCGAGTCTTTACCCTAGACTTAGAATGACGCGTTTATGGGTAGTGCTGTCATGCCTGTGGGGCATATTCACAACACTGACATATTTTGGTTTAATTATCCTAAAGGATACCAACATGGCTTGTGGTGCACATGTGAGAGTGTTTCACCCTTAATAAAAAATTTCGGGTTCAAACCTCAGATATGGAGAAAACCTGTTGTTGTGTTTCTACCACGGGTCGTCGGGTGTACAAATTATCTCGTATTTACACAAGGTACGAAAAAGAATTATACTCTGTGAGTATGAATATTGTATTATATAGACTGTTTATCCTAATACAAATACCAGTGATTGTTTCTACGATTTGAATCTATGACGTATAAATTACACAAAAATAGTTTTATCGTTACCTGTACCTAATTTATATATGAAAATAAGAATCTTTGATCCTTCATTAACAACCGTCAAGGTCAAGATTTTCAATCAGCTGTGACCCTATACTTCTTTAGGTTGAATCGGTCATACTACTAACTTGAGGACAAACTAAATCGAAAAATTACATCAAATTGAAAAATCAAATCTATAAAAGCATCGCTTTGAATTAATTTTGTACTAAGAAAAAATCGAACCCAATCCACAAATAAAATATATAATTTTTTAAG
This sequence comes from Solanum lignicaule, assembly GCA_029582545.1. Lineage (NCBI taxonomy): Eukaryota > Viridiplantae > Streptophyta > Magnoliopsida > Solanales > Solanaceae > Solanum > Solanum lignicaule. Next base: position 10,768 of record JAJOOF010064524.1, read on the forward strand.
ACTTTACATAAGATTTTCGTTAAAAACATATGTGGCGAATTATTTGTGATTCTCTCATTGGATGTTGGATAGAAGTATATATGGTTATCTCCTGTATTCAGATTAACAAACAAGAAATAATAAAAGACGAAAAGAAAAAAAACAAAAGAACTATCCGAGTCCACAGAACCCACTGTGTGTCCTTAAAAAATTTAATCCCCTCAAGTACCCGAGGTTGTAGATTAATTCCTCCCAAGATAAAACGGATTAACCATTAAAGAAGTAGTGGTACCTCAAACTTTAATAATTTCAACGAACTCAAAATGACAGTAAGAAATGTATGCAAGAGAAGGGAAGAATTTGATGCAGAAAAATGAGAGGAAACCTCTCTATTTATAGCCAACAAAGGGTAAAGGTCACAACCTTTTTGGAAAGAAAACAACCTTTCAGAAAGAAGACAATCTTTCAGAAAGGTCACAATACTTTGGAAAAGGCACAACCTTTCAAACGGTCACAATCCTTTAGAAAAGACACAACCTTTCATAAAGGTCACAACCCTTCGGCATAGTCACAACTCTTCAGGAGAGTCACAACCCTTCATTTCCTGTTCACACCTTTAAAACCCAACAATCCCCCACATGAATAGGGAATGACTATTGTTAAAACATATGCATGAAAAACTGTGTGATTCGTAATTAAGGATTGATTGCCTCTTGATAAGTGGGTTTCCCTTTGAACTTTTCATAGTGAACATATATCGGATATACTCGGTCAATCGGTAGATTTGATATCTTTGAACCATTGAGCTTTGGTGTATACCTAGACAACATAAGTCACACAATCAACCTTTGAACTGTTTTTGGTTCTCATTATTTTGTTCGTTTCAGCCATGAACACGTCTTGGTTTATAAGTGCGTAGAGAACTGGCCTTACCGGATTCTCCTTGAAGCGACTTACACTTCACACTTACATCGGTGATTTCTAAATGTGTTATTGTCACGACCCAAGCCTAGGGCCTAGACGTGACCGGCGAATGGGGAACCCGAAGGAACCCCAAACAAGCCTCATAGCATATCATTACACATCCTTGGTCGCGGAAGCAATTAAAATGACCATAAGCGATAAGCATAATCAAG
>JAJOOF010064526.1:0-14681 GCA_029582545.1 Solanum lignicaule
CCCCCCCCCCCCCCCCCCCCCCCCCCCCCCCCCCCCCCCTAGGTCAAGAAGTTATCTGCGTAAGCGTATGTGATTTGATTTTTGATATCTTTTAATTATTTAGATTTTTCATGTCAACTTCATTGACAGCTATCTAAGTTATTTTGCTTTACTGACATCGTGTCCTATTATTTATTTTCTTTCTTAGTGTCTATTCATCAAAATTCATTTACAACAAAAGAGAAAAAGAAATTAATTAGAGATATCGATCGAGATGGAATTAACCTTTCAAAGGAATGAGAGTTTTAAAGTAATAATAAAGTTATCTTTGTGTAATCTATAAATTATAATTTCATGTTATAAAATCAGTCATTAATATTTTATCTTACGACTGACTATATCTACATTCCACCTTAAAAAATAAAGAAAAATGGACTACTCTTAAATCTTAAACAAAAAATCATAGTTGAACCCTCATCTACCTCCGTCTCTGCTCTTAAATAATGAAGAAAAATCATAGTTGAAAATTTGTTTTGCATGATGGAGACAAAAAAAATGTATAGTAGTTAGTTAGGTAAAACATACATATATAGCATATCTTATTATTATAAATGTATAGTCAAAGACTCGTGTGTGTGTTTATGTTAGCCCTTTCTTGTTTGTTTGGTCAACTTCATGCCAATTCAACTTCTTATCTACCCAAACAACTTGTTTAGTTTTGATTTTGGTTTTGTTTCTTCAAATATTAGTCATTTTCCATATTTTGTTGAACAATAATTATAGGAAAAAGTTGTTCTGAATAATGTTAAGTTATCTCACAAGATTAGTTGTGGGGTGTTGAAATCATACAACTTTTGGAGATTTAGTTGGATATAAAATTTATTTTTTATATAGTGTGATTATAAATATTAACATTTTTTGAAAAAAAAAAATTGGTAAAATTTGTTTAGTCTTAGAAGATAAAGAAATGGCAAAAAACCCAAAATTCCAAAAAAAAATTAAAAAAAAATTGGATCAAAATATAATTGTTGAGTTCATTTAAAATTTACTCAATATTTTATATTTTATATATATTAAAAATAATCTATATGTGACTATCTAATTTTGTCTACTCTTTTCACTCATAAAACACAATCTTGAAATTGATATTTATATTAAGACAACTGTGATTATCTAGTTACAATTTGTTTAGGAAAAACATAATTTAGCTAACAATCTTTATTTCACTGACAGTGCGTTACTTGCTTATTAACTCCAACTTTCGCAAGATATTCATTTATATGACCGAAAAAATAAGCTTGATGATTTAACGACTTATAAAAAGATTGAGCTAACAAATATTTTCATATGGTGATGTTGTACTCTAAAACATGAAACGCTAAAACTAATTACTTTAGTTGTACTTTGATGTGGTTTGTGTGATGATATTTGGATAATATATTGACTTTGTACTAAAATTATGATATAAATCATGTTTTATGTTTTTTTTTAAAAAGAAGGTAAAAATATATTTTTAAAAATATTAATCAACATATATTAAAATTTATAATCAAATGCTAACTTAATTTATCTGACAATGAAAATTACGAACAGGTCTGACCAATCGCCTCTGAATTGAGACTCAAGATTCATTCATTAACACTTGATTAAATTTAATTGTTTTTCTAGAAACATTCCTATTATTATATTTATTAATAAAAAAATAAATTAAATCAAGCGTGGGGAGAGCATAGTGAAGACCTTGAACAATAATGCAAGTTATTTATTATAGTATTATTATTTTCGTAATGTTGAGATCATGAATCTTGAAGATCCACAAATATTTAATTATTGATTATCTAATCTTAGGTCATTCATTAGGCTCTTCCATCATGTTTTATGATCGAGAGAGAAAATCAATACAACACTTAATCAAGAAAAGTTACAGATATATATCGTTTGAATCAACATAGCAGAAACATACGTAACATATACACTATAAGTAAATGTATATGTATTAATATAAAATATATAGCATCTATATATTTTGTATATATATTTTATAAACTAGTTAAACGAATTAGTGTTCAGAGTAAGTCGTAATTATCCTATCATATGTCTACTTTTAAATGTTGACGCATATTTCAAAGACCCAAAATACAATTGTAGACATAATATGTGGTCGGTAGATTGTCATTTGTCACTAATCAAAAGATTATTTTAATTTAATCTCTAGTCTTACTTTTTTTGTCAGAAGAAAAATAGAATATTTAATTAGCTTTAAAAAAAACTACATATGAACTCCCCTAGTAAGTACCATAACTTTGAAAATAAATATTAAAAATAAAATAATGTAAAACCCACTATCAAAAGGTTGTCGTGGTTTGATTTCTTATACTGTAGCATAATATATATATCATGGAGTCCACTTTCATAGATTAGTGATGTAATTTGTTTTTATTGGAGTGTATAAACAATTCTTCATAGTTAATTAATTTATTAGAAAGAAGATTGCGTACCATTGTTTATGAGCGATTTGAAGTGTTGTATAGCTGGATTTGAACCTAGGTCTCACAGGAGGTTTCTCTATCTTGTACCAGTAGCACAATGACATATCCATATTCTTCATGGGTGCAATATTAATTATATCCTAATTTATATCAATTTTTCAAAATAGATATACATATATACACATAATTTTTTCCGAAATTAACGGGTGTACGTGGACCCCACCTATAAGGTGGATCCGCCTCTGTCAATAGGTTGCCGTGAAACTTGAAACTTAAAGCTCTACCTGGTATAATAAAAATCGATATCACATTAAAGTGTGTAATCAAATCATTCAAAAGTTTAAACTAACAAATACATCTTATATTTATTTATGCTAATTACTTGAATGAAGTTACAAACCACCCACCTTCCTAAAAGAACTTCAAGGTCCCAAATGATATCCTATTTTCTTTTCCACGTTTTTAAATTATATTATTAAGTTTTAGTTTCCAATACTTCAAGTAAGATAAAGAGTAGAATTACACGTCTTTTGTGGTGAATTTTAAGTAGGTTTTCATGAATAAATTCAAACGTAAACATTTAATTCAAGAATGAAAAAGAAAGTTATATACCAAATTACCAATTAATCACTAACATCAATGAATAGATATGTTTTTTCTATTTAGAAAAAGCTATCTTGTATCCCTCTTTTTTTTTTTTTTTTTTTTTTTGTATTTGTCCATTTCAATAAATCAAGAAAAATCATTAATTTTTTAAAATATTATTCTTATCATAACATAAATAAATGTAGATTATCAAATCATAATTAATATGCACGACATAGTAAAGTAGATTTCTATTAAATGATTTCTTAAGTGAAGTGTTTAATTAAAAAATAACATGTGAAAAGAAACGTAAAGATTAATTGGATGATGTAATTGAATGTAATTACACATCTTAATATGTTTGAGCATAACAAAAGATCATGATCAATTACGCTTTTAGAACTTTTGAGAATAATAATAAAAAAAATGGTGGTATTACATAGTGTAAATATCAATAGATTTTCAATTTTAATATTTCTTATATATCATGACATAGTTTAATCGTCTTTTATTTTAAGGAAAACTAATTATAAAAAATACATAAACTTCTTTTTTAGATGAACATATAGATGAGATTTAATGATTTAACAATGGTTGTTGCTCTTTATCGAATAACATAAAGATAAGATTTAATATTTTAACAATGGTTGTTTATTATATACTCTTTATCTAGCAAATATATTGTGTATATAAAAACTATATTATATATGTGTGTTAAAAATAAATACTATTTTATTTTTTTAGGCATATATATTAAATTTTGAATATCTTTAGTATAAGTACCAAGCTTTTTGCGCTATGAGTATTGGACATACTATACTTTCTTTTATCTTAACTTATGCAACGTTATTTCATTTATCACCATTTTTTTAAAATGGTATATTTTTATATTTAACACTCTTATATCTAAAATAATAATTGATGTTTTAGGTTTTGTCACATGGAGAATTCACTTTGAGCTTGTTTAGAGAGCGAGAATTGAATTTGAACGTAATTAGATGTAATTTCACAATTTGACCTATTTGTTTGATCAAGTAATTATTTTATTGGATAGAAATTGAATATAATTGGAAAGGAATAATCACATTCTTTAATTCTCATGAGAGATTGAGAATTTGGTGTAGTTATATTATTAGATTATAATTTTCAAACAAACCCTTAATTACTCCTAAAAATTAAGAGGAGTTTTAACCATAATATCCTTAATTATGATTTTTTTTCCTTTTTAGATAGACATAACTATCATTAACTTTCTATATTGATTAGAAATATATCTATGGAAAAAATTAGAAAAAAGAAAATTAGGTTTTCTTTTCCTTTTTAGGTAGACATAATTATCATTAACTTTCTATATTTATTATTGATTCGAAATATGTCAATGAAAAATTTATAAAAAAGAATTAACACCTTCCTAATTTGGTAAATTATCAATTATATATTTTGGATCAACTTTCAAAGATTAAAATTATTTTAGATTGAAAAAAGTAACAATTCAATATTAAACTTTTTCTTCTTGATAAACTAACTTACAAACACATGAACATCTACAATTTATTTCGAATTGAAATATTTTTAAAAATTATTTCATTCTTAAATTTTGAACTTAATCAAACACGGTCACATAAAATACGAAATGAGAGAGTAGGGAAGCTATCATAAGCCCCACTCTCTCATAAACCTCCAACCTTCAACTCTCCCCCAGGGCCAATTGAAAATGATATATCTTACTTTCTTTTCTTCTTTTCATTTATCTCACAAAGCAAAAAAAAATAAAATTAAAAAAATCATATAAATAATATGTTTTTTTTATTTAAAAAAAATAACTCTTCCTAAATTTGTCTAAAAGTGTTGATGACCAAAATATTCTCTTACTCTTATGCTCAGATTCCAAGTTTTTCTTACCTTTCTCTGTCATTTGCTTAGAGCAATATCTCTGTGGCAAAGAGCTGTTCAACTGCATTTTAGCATATTGTAATCCACCCCACCCCCCTGCGCCTACCCACCCACCCTCAACTGTCTTCCTACTACAGCTACCACTGTCATTTTCTCCATTATATGAATCTTGATTTCCCAATAATCTTTGTGGTTGTGTTGTTTTTTGTATTTTCTTGAAAGTTTTGCTCTTGTGTGGAGGTAAAGATTAATGGGTATTGGTTGAAATTCTTGAAGTTTCCATAAAAGTTGTATCTTTATGGTTCTAAAAAACACCTGCTATGGATCTGGAAACAGGGGTTAATCAGAATCGTGTTAAGGTAAAGTGTTAAAGTTTAGTTTTTTATGTTAATTTTTTAGAAATTTAAGATCACCCTTTTGATGATTTTTTGTGGGGTTTGCAGAAAGAATCTTGGAAGACAATCTTGACATTGGCTTATCAGAGTTTAGGAGTTGTTTATGGGGATTTGAGTACATCACCTTTGTATGTGTATAAGAGTACTTTTGCTGAAGACATTACACATTCAGAGAGTAATGAAGAAATTTATGGGGTTTTATCATTTGTGTTTTGGACATTGACTTTGGTTCCTCTTTTGAAGTATGTGTTCATTGTGCTTAAAGCTGATGATAATGGTGAAGGTGGAACATTTGCTTTGTATTCACTACTTTGTAGACATGCTAAGGTTAATTCATTGCCTAGTTGTCAGTTAGCAGATGAAGACTTATCAAGTTATAAGAAAGATAATATTATTAGTCCTGCTCCAACTACTTTTGGGGCCACACTTAAATCAACTTTGGAGAGACATAGAGTTTTGCAGAGATTTCTGCTTATATTGGCTTTAATTGGAGCTTGTATGGTTATTGGAGATGGCATCCTCACACCTGCTCTTTCAGGTATGACAATAGTCAATTCTGCTCCGAAGCCTCGATTCGAACTTCAAAGATTAAATCCCAAGTGATTGCATTGATGACATAAATATTCTTGCATTTATTGCTACTGTACTATCTTCGATTCTAGTATTACATGTTAATTCCCTTGCTTCAGTTATTGTATTTATTTGTTGTTGCTACTGTTCTTGTTTTCAGCATGGTTTTTTTTCCACTAAAGGAATTTGCTTTACACACTTGTTTTTTGATATTCTTTACTTGAGCCGTGGTTTGTCGGAAACAACCTATCTACCTTCACAAAGTAGGGGTAAGACTGCGTACATGCCAGCCTCCGCAGACCCCACTTGTGGATTACACTAGCTATGTTGTTGTTATTGTTGTTATTGCTAGTGCACTATTTTTTCTAGTTCTTACCGCTTTTCTGCATATAATTTTTGCTAGCTACCACTCGGAAATGAAAAGGAAACTTGATCCTCAACCTTCCTAATACTTGGTTCATGGTGGCAATTCACCCTTGCCATTGACTCTTGTTTCATCTTTACCTAGAGGCGTGAGACACCTCTCTCTAAGGAACTTGGATAAATAGCCTTTTAACTACTTAGGATTAAACTAGTTTCCCTTGGAGGAATAAGTGTTGGATTTTGAGAATCATGTCCTGGTAGACATGTAAATATTGCCTTAGTGGACCTGAATAGAACGGAATAGATGATTCATATAACCGGCTTCAACTGACTCGGGATTGTAGCATGGTTGATTGGTTGACCAAGAGTTTGGAATTTGTAGTGTTTGTTAGTTTCTGACATCATTCACTTTTTGTGGACTTTTGTGCAGTTTTCTCAGCAGTATCTGGCATTGAACTTGCTATTGGAAAAGAACATCACAAATGTAAGTATTATCTAATCTTTTTCTATGAGATCATTATGCTATATGTTTTTTCTGAAGCTGCTTAACCTCGAAGAAAAATTGTACGGTTAACAGTGATTGTGCCTTTTTAACCTACCAAATAAAGAAAAAAGTGATTGTGCCTCATGAAACATGCGCTATAGCTTTTCACCAAGGGGAAACTTGATGAACCATCAAGTTCAAATTTAAACTGTTTCAGATAATCTGGTAAATAAGAGAAATAAAAATGACTGTGTACTCTTTATTAAGTGGTTTGACCTTTTTCAAAACGACAGAATCTGAAGTTAAAGATTATAAAGCACTAGTACTATTTCCATAGTGCACATTTTGAAGTCATGAGAAATGGATTTCCAACTTCTTGAAACCCGTGGTGTTCTTATCATATGTTAATTAACATATCTATAGATTACCAATTCCATCTGACTGGAGCAAATACGATTCGAAGGCATGACTCCCCCTTATCCAATATCAACAATAAAAGTTGAAACATGCAACCATAGATGTAAATGCAAAGTTATCAGCCAACAAATATTTGGTTTTAGTTTATTACTTTTAGTGTCCTGTATATTCTCCAAACACAAGTCCACATAAATGATTTGTGATTCCAAATGACAGCCAATGAATTTAGGAGAAACCAGATTTTTTTCATAAGTTAGGTGCAATCGTAGATGCTGGCAAAGTATAGTGAGAAATATCCTCAGACTTTGACAGATACAGGGAACATAATATCCCCTGGTAGTGCTCCAAAATCTTGCCAAAAGTGATTATTCACATTGTTTCAATGTCTTCATAGCTTAAAATGTCTATCTTAATAGGTTTCAGCCTGCTTAATCATGAAAGAACATCTAGAATTCTCTTCCTACCATTTGGAGATTCTTTAATATAACGTGTACCAAACAAAGCTGGCAAAACATTTACACAAAGGAAAAGAGGCAACATAAGACGTTAGAATAAGAAGGGTCTAACATTTTATTGTGAGGACCTTTTGAACATGTCTATTTGAGTGATATATTCTAGCTTTGATTTCTTTATTTTATTCAAATCATTCAAAATACTATTTAATTCTTGATCCCTATGCTCAAAATGACATGCTATCTTTCTAAAATATGTCATTTGCAGATGTAGAAGTTCCACTTACTTGTGTCATACTGATAGCCTTGTTTGCCCTTCAGCATTATGGCACCCACAGGGTTGGATTTTTGTTTGCACCTGTTGTGATAATATGGCTTATGTGTATCAGTGCTATTGGTGTATATAATATAATAAAGTGGGACCGTCATGTGTATCGAGCACTGTCTCCATATTACATGTACAAATTCCTGAAAAAAACTCAAAGAGGAGGCTGGATGTCCTTGGGAGGGATCCTCCTGTGCATAACAGGTAAAATATAGTTGTCCATTGCTTTCTGATTATTTTCCTCAAGCAAAAGAGTTATCTACTACTATTTCTTTTGGTACGATGATCATCAAATATACAAGTATATCTTTCAGGTTCAGAAGCAATGTTTGCTGATCTAGGACATTTCTCCCAGTTATCAATACAGGTATATATTCATTCTTCATGTTATTTCCTGTTCTGCATACTTGAATAGGCTTAATGGTCACACATTCATCATGTAGAGGTTCTGATTTCGGAAGTCTCTCCACAACTTCTCAAAAAGTATTTTCACGTGTCAGGCCTAAGAAAAAGTAATAGGCTCACGCGTACGAGGATGTACTGAAGACCTAAAATAGATATTAACAATGAACCCTCTCTAGTATCGAAGCTTTTAAATGAGATGGTTATACCATACAAAAATATATGCTATGCAACTGTTGACAGTAATCCTCTTTCCAGAGCTAATATTGAATTTCCCACTTGTTACTGATGTGATAACAATATGATGAATTAATGGTCAGTTAGAATAGTTTCAAGGTACATCTCCTTACGGTTCTCTTTTTTTTCTATAGAAAAAGAGAAAAGCTGAATCCAGTTGATTGTTTACATATAGTCAACTTGTGTATTTCTAAGAGACTATTTTCCCTTTTGCAGATTGCTTTTACCTTTATGGTATATCCATCACTGATACTCGCATATATGGGACAAGCTGCTTATCTTTCACAGCATCATGTTATTGAAAATGAAAGCTATCGTATTGGCTTTTATGTTTCAGTACCAGGTATGTATATTCCTAGTTGCTTTTACGGGGAAAACATAACGGTGGTAAGAAAATTCATCTGATGAAGGTCATCTCAAATCTGTTGTTTCAGAGATACTAAGGTTGCCTGTTCTAGTGATTGCTATACTTGCAGCTGTGGTAGGGAGCCAAGCCATCATCACTGGAACCTTTTCAATTATCAAACAATGCTCCTCTCTGGGTTGCTTTCCTAGAGTCAAAATAGTGAATACGTCGTCAAAAATACACGGACAGATTTATATTCCAGAGATCAATTGGACCTTAATGCTACTATGTTTGGCTGTTACCATTGGCTTTAGAGACACCAAAAGGATGGGCAATGCTTCAGGTATGGTCGTCTGAATAAGGGAAAGTAAAAATTTGATTTGTCGAAATCATTTACCTTCTTTGATGGAGCGTTAAACTTAAGTGTCTTTATTCGAGTTCATCAAATAATCAATCTATAGATTGACTGTTAAAGTTTACTGTCATAATGTTCTTTGTGCTTGGTTCTGTCCTAAAACAACATTACTTATTGAATCTGTTCCCTCCTCCGTGGGAGACCAATTTTCATGTCCAATGCTGAATGATATTCATTTCTAATCCACATCCCTATTTTTTGCTTTGTATCAGGTTTGGCAGTCATAACTGTCATGCTGGTTACGACTTGTTTGATGTCATTGGTGATTGTTTTGTGCTGGCGCAAGAGTGTCCTCCTTGCACTTTGCTTTGTGATATTCTTTGGGACGATTGAGGCCTTGTATTTCTCAGCTTCTCTGATTAAATTTTTGGAAGGAGCATGGGTGCCTATTGTGATGGCCTTTGCTTTCATGATAGTAATGTGCATTTGGCACTATGGCTCTTTAAAGAAGTATGAATTTGATGTCCAAAATAAGGTCTCTGTTGAGTGGCTACTCGGTCTTGGTCCCAGCCTAGGCATTGTACGTGTTCGTGGCATTGGCCTCATACACACTGAGCTCGTATCCGGAATCCCAGCAATCTTCTCTCACTTTGTTACCAATCTTCCAGCATTCCACCAGGTCTTAGTATTCCTTTGTGTCAAATCTGTCCCAGTTCCTCATGTTAAACACGAGGAGCGTTTTCTCGTTGGACACATTGGTCCAAGAGAGTACCGCATATACAGATGCATTGTCAGGTATGGTTATCGCGATGCTCATAAAGATGATTCAGAATTTGAGAATGATCTTGTGTGTAGCATAGCTGAGTTTATAAGAACAGGAAAGATGGGGTTGAATGTTAACGGTGAAGATCTTAGAAAGGATTTTGAAGACCTGACTGTTGTTGGAACCCCGTCAACTCATCTATCAGGTGTTCAACTTTGTGAGGACTTGGATGTAAGTGCTGAATTAGTTGGAACATCAGAACGGAAAGAAATACTTTCTCCACGCGTAACCAAGCCTAAGAAAAGGGTGAGGTTTGTTATACCAGAATCACCCAAGATTGATAGAAGTGCACAAGAGGAGTTGAGGGAACTGATGGAAGCAAGGGAAGCAGGCATAGCTTACATATTGGGACATTCCTATGTAAGAGCCAAACAAGGATCTAGCTTATTTAAGAAAATAGCTATAAATTTTGGTTATGACTTTTTGAGAAGGAACAGTAGACCACCTACATACACTTTAAGTGTACCCCATGCTTCTACTTTGGAGGTAGGAATGGTTTACAATGTATGATGATTTGTATACAGGAAAAAACAAATAATGAATGTTGTACATGTGTTTGTAGTTTTTGTATGAATAGAAGAAAAGTTAGTAACAACCAGCTTATGTACATCTCGACTAATTTCATGGAGTATACGTCACCTCCCATCAGCACATGTTTGTCAACCGGCACAACGAAACTTTGACATATGAGAATAGATCACCTATCAGCACATGTACAGGATAACTCTATCCAACAAAACATTGACAGATGGTTTGCAATTCACTTCAATCATGCACATTCTACAGGGTATTAAACATGCAGAAATTGGATATTTCTGAAGTTCAGAGGGGAACAATTGTCTCTCTTTCTTGACATCAAAAGTCAGTCAATACAAAACCAAAGAGCTTCGTGGAATCAATATGGATGCATAAATGTATATGATTTTGTGATGCAGAAATTGGATATTTCTAAAGTTCAGAGGGGAACAATTGTCTCTCTTTCTTGACATCAAAAGTCAGTCAATACAAAACCAAAGAGCTTGGTGGAATCAATATGGATGCATAAATGTATATGATTTTGTGCCTAGAAATAAGTAGTTATTCTATTCTTCAATATGAACTTATCTTCTTTTCTTTTCTTTTCTTTTTTGGTTTTGGTTACAACAACATATCCACTGAAATTCCACAAGTGGGGTCTAGGAAGGGTAGAGTGTACACAGATCATACCCCTACCTCACAGAGGTAAAGAGGTTGTTTCCGAAGGACCCTCCGCTCGAGTACAACATATCAAAGTAGCTATGAAAAGTGAAAACGGCACTGGAGAAAATAAAGCAACTAATAAGGAAACAATAACCACAGAATAATGTGATAACCTAATCACAATAAACAAGTGATGGTGGAATCAAAAGCAAGATACTATTACAGCAAGTACAAACATTTGTTCATAACAATGATGGTAGTAGATAAACTGCATCTTATACAAACAGTTATTGTGATGGTAGTAGTAGAAGTAGTAGATTTGTTTGCCAAAGGATCAGTTAGTTTGCTTCCCTGTACACATGCATGATTCAGCACAGCAACCTGCAATTCATCCACAAAATATGAGTATTAAGGATTCCAAATATGTCTTTGTTCAAACACAAAATGATCCAAAATTTTGGAAAATAAGGATTTCTACCAATGTTTGCGAATTTTTGTCCTCCTAGAATGATGGTAATATCTACCTTCTCAACTATGGTCGGAGTAGTTGTTTAGCTAAACAAAACTGGTCCATTGAAATTTAAACAGGACATACGTCATACATCCAAGTAGAAACTAGGAAAATGGAGAGAAGGACTCGTCGAGAAGAGCCTGATACACTCAAGATCATAACAGTTAACACTTCCTACAAAAAATTTCTCCTTCAATCTACTTTTTCCTCAAGTCAATGGTATCACCAAAGTGAAAGAAGATTCAGACTTTTGATTGACCAAATAACAGTAAGCTATTAGCAACAACAACAACAACATACCTAGTGAAATCCCACTAGGTGGAGTCTGGGGAGGGAAAATACCCAAATAGATGACATTTCAGGCCTTAACTGTTATTCTATGATTTATGTGCTCCTCTGTCTCTTCATCAAGTGTAACAAAAAACGATCATTGACGAAGGCCTGGACTAAAGAATGACCCTGTCAAGGACTATATATGCTAATTATTATTGGCATATTCACATACACCTTAGTGTTCATTACTCTTACTCTGTCTAGAACGGCACAAGATGTACCTGTCAATTTTGCTGAATGAGCTCTCTCAAATGAGAGTTCTTCCATTAAATAGAAAGAATTTTGATTTACATGCCTAAAAATCTGCTATATATCCCTAAATATATGTTATTCCTAATTGTAATATCTCTGAAAATATGCTACATTAATCTATGCTATCTCCTATCATCATTACACAAATATTTAGAGTTATAACATAGATATGTACAGATATTTAGAATCTGTCCAATCATGCTAACATCCCCCCTCAAATTGATGCCGGTGGATCAAAAAGCATCAATTTGCCTACCAGAAACTGATGACGTTGTCGTGCCATAGACTTTGTAAACACATCAGCTATTTGAAGATCACTGGATACATGTGGAAGAGTAATGACTCTCTTATCTACAGCTTCTCTGATATAATGACAATCCACTTCAATGTGTTTGGTCCTTTCATGATAAACTGGATTAGTAGCAATCTGAATAGCACTTGTGTTGTCAGCATGGAGAGGAGTGGGATTAGATTGAGGAAATCCAATTTCTGCAAGTAAACCACGAAGCCAAACAATCTCAGAGCAAGCAGTAGACATTGCTCGATATTCAGATTCGGTGGAAGATTTTGATACACGATCTTGCTTCTTGCTCTTCCAAGATATCAAGGAATCTCCAAGAAACATGCACCAACCCGTGACGGAGTGACGAGTATCAGGACATCCAGCCCAATCAGAATCACTAAATGCATTAAGCTGAATCTCAGAACCACTAGGAAAGAATAATCCACGAGTAGATGTTCCCAAGAGATATCGAATGATGCGACGGACAACCACCAAATGTAGATGGCGTAGAGCCTGTATAAATTGACTCACTTGTTGAACTGCAAAAGAGATATCAGGCCGAGTAATAGTAAGATAATTTAGGCTCCCAACTAATTGCCGATACAAAGTTGGATCAGGAAGATCTTCTTCCGCACTGCCTTTTGGATCAGGAATAATAAATAAAATGGAAACAAGATAAAATCTTATATCAAAACGACTTATGGCATCACCGGAAGGATCGAAACCACATTCGTAGGCCGACAATTTTTTTGGATAGGTCGAACTATTGGAAGAAAATAGAAAAGGAAAATCGAGTGGGATCAAAGAAACAGCTTCAAAAAAGCATCTTTGCATGAATCAATACTAACTCCTGAGTCAACTGACCTTCTATTTCGGAGATTAGAGCAAAACGCACTGCAGTACTTTACATTCAATTCCAATGGAGTATTTACAGAGGAAGATTCTTGAAGACCAGCCAAAGCAATCAAGTCTTGAGTATATTTGTGTTGGTTCAAGAACACACCTAAAGAATTATAATGAACTTCTAACCCCAAAAAGTATGTAAGAATACCAAGATATTTCATATGAAAAGAATCCTTAAGCTGCTGCTGGAGGCTAGTGATTAGTGAAGAATCAGTTCCTGTGATAATAATGTCATCTACATACACCAAAAGAAGAACACAACCTGCAGATGTTTTTCGAAGAAACAAAGACGAATCATATTTGTTCTGCTCAAAAGAGAATTGAAGCAAAGTAGACCGAAACTTGTCAAACCAAGCTCTTGGAGCTTGTTTTAATCCATATAAAGACCGCTTCAACTTGCATACATCTGATGTAGGTGATGAGAACAAACCAGGTGGAAGTTTCATATAAATATCTTCTTTGAGATCACCACGAAGAAAAGCATTTTTGACATCCATTTGATGAAGAGGCCAATTTTTTGATGCAACAATGGTAATAATAGTTCGCAGCGTAGTCATTTTTGCTACAGGTGCAAAAGTCTCCTCATAGTTTACACCATACTCTTGTTTATTGCCAAGGACCACCAATCGAGCTTTGTACCGATCAAGAGTTCCATCAGAATTAAGTTTAATTGAATAAATCCATTTACATCCAATTGGACAGACATTTGGAGGACAAGGAACAATGTCCCATGTGTTATTTTCTTTAAGAGCCAAAAGTTCCTCCTCCATTGCTTTTTGCCAACATTCAAGCTTGGAAGCTTGTGAGTAACCTGTTGGAATAGAGATGGTGGATAAAGTAGAAGAAAAACCATACCGTTTAGGAGTTTGAGACACTCTAGTAGATCGCCGAGGAGGCTCAAGAGGAGCAAACCTTGAAGAAATCACAGATTCTGGTTGTGGAGCAGTCTCAGGAGGCGGATCTATTTCGGGATGGGGTAAAGTTGGCCGACGTCGTTCATACACAAATCCTGGTTTGAACCGCTTAGAAGACAATGACAAATCCTCAAAAGTAGGAAGAAGAGGAGAAACAGAAGATGACTCAACATGAGTAGGAAAGAAATACT
>JAJOOF010064529.1:0-11601 GCA_029582545.1 Solanum lignicaule
GGGAAATGCTCCGAGTCTCCTCCAACCGTTCTAACCCGAGTCTTGGCTCCACCGTACATGTCCTTTATCGCCCTAATATAAATCATCGGGACACCTTTAGCCTCCAAGCACCTCCAGAGGACATTCCTCGGTACTCTGTCATAGGCCTTTCAAGGTCAATGAACACCATATGCAGGTCTCTCTTCCTTTCTCTATATTTTTCTACCATTCTTCACATAAGATGAATGGCTTCGGTAGTCGATCGTCCCGGCATGAATCCAAACTTAATTAAATATCAACAAAGATTATGCAAGAAAAGTAGAGCAATATAAAATGTTTTACCTCACTTCGATGCCAACTTGCTAAGAACCTCCTCTAGCGATTGAACTAGATGTTTGATACGATATTTGAGCTTTGCATTCTCTGAAGTTAGTTGTTCGACCTGTTTATGTCCCTGAAATCAAACGAAAATTTGATCTTTAGTTGGCTTCAACGCCACTATCTGAAAAGGCGAAAAGGATTAAGAAATCAAATCCAAATCTCGACCTTTTCTTGTTCTGCTTCTAGCTCAGCTGTGACATCCTTCAGCTTTGACTGGAGTTCAGCAACTGTTCTCTCTAATTCCTCATTTTTAGGATCTGAAGAACCACCAACATGCACATAAACAAGAAAATGCAGCAGGCACCTCGGGTTTGCATAGATGAGAAAACTTATGAACTAGAAGTGTTGTCAATAGGAGATTTGATCTATGTTGCTCGCGTATTTTTGAAGGATCCGAGCAACATGGGATATGATTGAAGGCATCACTAACCTGTCTTACTAGCAACTGAAATTTCAAGTCTTGCCAATCGTTCCTTCAGTCAAAGAAAGTGTCTTTAGTATCCACTGATGATAGTAAAAGGACAAAAACACTCAAACGACAAAACCAATATAGTCTCACCAATGGGGTCTGGAGAGAGTAGAGTGTACGCAAACCTTACCTCTACCTGTGAGGTAGAGAGGTTGCTCCCAAAGATGCTCGGCTCAAGGAAAGATAAAACACAACATCGATGAAGACATAAGCAGTAACAACAGCAGGAACAATTATGTATGTAAATATGTAAATACATTTAATCTAATGGGGTTTTCTGTTAGTAGAAACTATTAAGAAGGTAAAAACCTTATTTAGGATAGATTTCAAATAAACTTGAGCCATATATATATGCAAATGATAAGAGTTGGATTCTCAAACAGGGAAGCAGGACAAGAGACCATAAAATTTTTAGATGATAGCGATTAGCAATGTGGGGTATACATTGCACACTGTATGTTCACATGTTCGTGAACTATTAGAGGAACATAATCAGACTCTGCTCTGAACTCTTCGGGCAAAATCACCAGAATAATTGCATTAACTATTTACTTCGGCAGTTCCTAGTGCATACTAAGGAATAGTCAGTATAAGCCTTCTAATAGTAACTTTCAAATCCATTTTTTCATTAGATGAAGAACATGATCTATGAAACACCAAAATATGTCGCTCAGACTCTCCAAAAGCTATGCGTTTTTGAAGGATCTGACATGAGTTTCGAGCAACATTCCCCAAATACTTCAATGCATAACCCACAGAATATTCATAAAAGCAATTAGCCAAAAGAAAGTAGCATCCATACTAAGTGCTGAATTGTACTATAAAAATGCATACAACTAAAGAAAATATTTGTATGGGCTCAGAATATATCAAAATTGAAAGAAAAATACAAACCCCACAAATCATTAGATCCTATAGAAGGGAGAAAAGCACAAAACTTGAAGCAAAAAGAACATTGAACAAGAAAATTCAACAAAACAATTAGCCAAATGAAATTGCTCGGACTCTCCAAAAATGTTGCAGCAGCAGTGTTAGATCCTTCGAAAATGCACTACTTTTGGAGGATCCAACAAGCACCCGAAGTCATTTATGAAAAGTTCGAGCAACATAGACGAAAGCAGCATTCATACAGCGTTTATCTGTACAGTCTAACAGTGCAATAATATTGTCTACAACTAAAGAAAAGACTTGTATGGGCTCAGAATTTATCAATGTTGAAAGAAAACAAAACCCCAAAACCATCACATGTAGAAGGGAAATCATGAAACTTTACACTAATGTACCAAATAGGGAAAAAATGAAATTCAATACTAAAGTTTAACAGCACAAGTTGAAATCCAGATCAAAATAAGGCATAATACAAAGATAAAAACCTTTAATCCGGGCGACTAAAAACTCCAACTTTGAAAATGCACATCTAGACTACTCAACTCGTCAACCGAAGCTGATGTGGCACACAAATGAAAATAAATGCTACAATTCATTGGATTGAAAGAAAATGCAAAACCTATAAACCATTAGACCTATAAAAGGAAAAGCATAGAACTTTCACAGTAATGGAAGAGCACAAGTTAAAATCAAATGGCAATGGAGTCAAAATCTACTAAAGCACATACTTTTACAGACTCAAAAGTGAAAATCTACCAAAATTGAAAGAAATATGCTAACCCCACAAATCATTAAATCCTATAGATGGTTAAAAAAGCATAAAACTTGAAGAAAAAAAGAACATTAAACAAGAAAACATGAACAAAGAATTGATGTATGAAAAAAGTACCTCAGCCTCTGAAGCTCTCTGGTAAAAGGGTTTCAAGGATTCTTCAAGATTGTTTGAATCCCCCATTTTTTTGGTAGAATTAAACGCCGTAGCAAAGACGCAGAGACTTTGGATATCAGCTTTTTCAGAAACGTATTTAGCCAATTGAAAATATTGCGGCTTTACAAAATGGAATATGGTATTACTTTTTCTTTTCTTTTCTTCTCCTCTTTTCTTGTGCAAGTTGGGAACCTTTTTTTTTTTTTTAATTATTATTTTTAAAGTGGTGTCTTCTCTTCCTTGTATAACTATAACCAAATACATCGAGGCAAATTTAGAATTTTAAAAAAATGGGTGCACCATTACTTTAAAGACGGATCCGGTTGGAACTTGAAAAGTGGGTGGGAAGAAAATCTTTTGAGTTTTTTTTTTACTTTAGAGCTTTTAGAGTTTAAGTTTTTTTTTTTTTTTTTGAAAAATGTGTTTTTAATATAAAAAAATTGAAGTGAAATGGTGCTGGCTGGGATCGCATCGGAGACGTAGTGCTAAAAACAAGCTCTCAGACCAATGAACCACCTACCGATTTGGAGAATGGGTTGCGCCAGCTAATATTGGATATATTTTTTAATAATTATACAAGCAATAAATGGAGTTTAGTTGGATGACCACGGGTTTCGATGACCCAAATTTAGTACATTAATTTGCCCCTGCAAACACACCAACAAGGGTTGTCGTGGGTGGTAAGTACTCTTTCATTCTTAGTCAGAGGTCTCAGATTTGAGTTTCCCTAGGTAACTCGAGTCTTCCTAGGTACAGAGTCGCCTTTATATTTTACCCCCAAGTACAAATTTGTCTTTGTTAGGGAACATTTTACTCCTCAATGTGGGACTCCGGTGTGAATCCAGATTTTGTCGGCCTTCAATGTGCGTACCGAACATCGGGTGAGAATTTTATCTTTGGCTCCAATTTCATAAATGCCAAATAACAATGACATACTCATGGTAATTTTATAAGTGGGATTTAGGGAGTGTTAAATGTATGCAAATCTTATTTCTATCCTGAAATGTAGAAAGGTTGTTTTTGATGGATTCTTAGCTCAAGAAGCATATTGGAGGCCCAGACACCGGATGGGAAATTCATCTTCGACTCCAATTTCGTAAATTCCAAACAATAATGACACACTCATTGTAATTCTCGGCTCAAGAAGCATATCAAAGCATATAGGGGAAAAAAGTGAAAAAATTATGACAAATAAAATAAAATTTAGAATTTATGGCCAAATGCAAAATATTTATTTAAAACTAAGTTGAAAAAAGTATATTTGCAAATTAAAGTTGTTTTTGAACATGTACTTAATTTGAAAAATAATTAAAATTTTATGAGTGAAAACAACACTTAACTAATCAAAATCACTTTTTCAAATTTGAAGCTCATTATTTTTTAAAAACAACTCAAAATAGCTTTTTTTTTTTAATTCTTTTCTTTTATGGTTGACTTGTTTAGTTCAAGATATTTAGTAGGGATATGGACGTTAAAAAAAAAGATATTTAAAAATTAATATGTTCATGAAGATACATTTAACTTGAAAAAAAATTAAAATTTTATGAGTTTGAAAAATTTGTCGAAGTCATTTTTTCGAATTTGAAACTCTTATCTTCAAAATAAATAAAGGGACACTTTCATCTAAAAAACAATAAAGACAGCTTGATTCACTAAGCTTCCGCTGAATTCAAAAAAAGACCACAATATACTAACATTCAGTAAATTCAAAATGGCTTTTGGAAAGAACAAACCATACAAAAGGCTTCAAATTCAAATGAATATCAAGAAAATAGGACCATATGTTTTAGCATGTTCATCAATACAAATTTGAGTATGAAATGTATGTTTTCTTCACCACATAAAACAATCCATCCAATTTGAATCACTCTATACACTTATTCATTGCTTCAAATACTAAAAATGTTGTGCATGAATTGTTGATCAAGGTTGTCCAAGAAGTGAAGGCCTGTAAAAAGCATGGCTTTGTGCAATCTCAATCCGATCGCGCGGATCGTTCAAGTTTTCATCCCTCAGTGCCTGAAGAATAGCCATTGGCCCTTGTTCTCTGGAAATAAAAAAAAAAACATGGATAAATTTAAAATGAAAACTTAATCGTCGTTTCCGTATACAAGTTTGCTAGGATGGTAGCGGTTCATTGTTTATGCATGAAATTGTAAGAGTTCAACTTATATACACTGACTGCGTAAATTTTTTTGCTCATCTAACAAATGGAATTAGTAACTTGGAAAGTAAGGTAGACAACCTGCTGTAACATGTTAAATTACACTGATGGTGTAAAAACTCTTATGATATCAGTGTATATAAGTTAAATTATAATTATAACAGCTGATTTATTGAGTTTATAACACGGGATTACGCATTAGCAACAAATCACAAGCAGCAACTATATGTTGTGTTGTACAAGGACTTACCTTTTTATGAGTATCCTGTATAAAGTCTTCAAGATGGGGCACAGCTCAACTGGGGCAACCGGCTTATTATCTCCGGGATGTAACACATTCAAACTTGACTGACTTAGAAGTTCATAGAATGCTTCGACAGCAGAAACTCCCTATGGAAAAGTGAAAAAGAATGTGACTGCTTAGGATGCCGGAATCTTAGAAGTTGTTACAGTAAGGATCAAGCTCAGTAACTTGATGCATTAGTATAAAATGAAAGAGGAAATTGCTAGGAAAAATTCAGGATCAACAACAGTGTCAAATCCAAACATCGAGTATCCATTTCCACTGTACAAAGTATGCTTCTAATGGGTTTTAGACCGTAGGACAAAAAAACAAAGAAGCATTCTTTCTTAAACGAACTAAAAAGGAAAGTAGGACAAACAAATTGAAATGGAGGGAGTACTACTCTTCAGAGAGACATAATAAGAGAATAGGTAATAGAAAATGAGTACCTGGATTGTTCCTTTGCCACTAATGCTATCACCCATATCGAGACTCAGTTCTCCCTTAGCTATCATTTGACCATACCAGGCGTTACGACCTTTCAACAATGTAACATATGTATCAGCTAGAAGAGGCCCTGCAAGCCTTTCTGGTTCTTCAGTCAGTAAATACGTGATGAATATCATCTCCGATGTACAATGTGCAAAATATACTGATTTGCTGGTAGCACTCTCATTTGTTAGTGCAGCTACCATCCCTGGAATCAACGAGAAGGCAAGCACAAAAACAATGAGAAGATTCTCACAAAAAAAATTTGGTGTTACATAAACGTTAGCTCAGGACTTCAGATGCCGGGCATATGGCTCTGATGAGAATTCCAGTTTCAATATCAAGTTATTGATCCCTCTTACGAAATCCTCATTTACATTTAACGGTACAACAGGAAAAATGATTCTCTCTTTACCTCACCAATAATATCAATAAAGGTAAGGCAATTCTCCTATTAATGATGCATATAACACCGTAAATTGTTGAAACTTGTTATATGTTACATGGAGAATTGCTAAATGTCTCTAGTGTATTCTCGAGTCTTTATGGAGGAAATATGTACCATAAATCAGGGGCACAAGATGCTATAAACACCAATGATGCTTTTTCATTGAGAATAACTAAAGATGAAGATGATAATTTGTTATAAATAGCCATCATGAAACTTGAACATGGAATGGCCGACTAAACTAGCCTCTGAAGAGCTCTTAGGCTTGCTCATTTTTCAATTTTTGAGTATTCGGAACATAATAGTAAACTGACGAGTCAAAAAGACAAAAATGGTTGCTTATTACCGGGAACGGTTTTAACCTGAAAAATAAATTCCTCAGACAAACAAACATTGAGAAAGACCGAGATTTACCAGCTCCAATGGCGTAGACGTTCTTCAAACCTCCCATGACTTCGTGAGTTACAAGGTCGCTGTTGTCCCATACAATAAAATGAGGTTGCCTTAGGAACTTTGCAAGTGGTTTTCTCCATTTTTCTGATCCACAAATCCTAGCATTAGCATATTCTTTGTTGTAAATCTCCGATGCAATATTTGGTCCACCAAGATAAAGGATATTCTCAACTGGTACTCCAGCTGCAATGAACAGATCATATTGTTAAGAAACTGAAAGGCAAAACATTATTCTTTCTTTTACAACTAACATATTGATGGATGAAACAAAGCTTCGATACATTTTAGCTTTGATACATTTTAGTTGTTCTTTTACAACTAACAATCACATGCTCATACTGAGTAAAGTTCTGTTTCATTTCAACATATTTAGGAACCACTATATGAAAAACACGCGTTCAAAAGCCATACTGATTAGGAACTGTAAGTCGAGTAAAGATCAGCTGGAAACAAGATCTAAAGCAAGATAAAGATAAACTCTTACTTGCCCGATTAATCATCTGTGTAGGAGTAATAATATGAGGAACTGGATCTAGTTCAGCCTCTATACCCTTTGCCAATGAAATGATGATCGGTACAGTTAATCTTTCCTTCCAATACTTGCTGATCTCCTTAAAAACTTCGCGTGTTTCAGTCGAGGGCAATCCGTTAATCACAAGATCAGCATCCCACACAGCTTCTTGCAAGTTGGTCACAACTTTCAATGGACAAAATGGTGTATCAATCATGTTTAAGCAGAAACCATCTTTCAAGATTTCATCAGCATACAATGTCCGATCGCCTAATCTAGCCTCGACGTATTTGAGATATGCACATCTCCTTATCAACCTCCTCAACACATCCTCCCTTGAATTGATCACTTCAAATAAATGTTCTGCTGTGGCTCTATCAACAGCCCTCCCCGACCTTCTCCATATCCTAATTTGAACCTTATCGCGAAATTGACCATAACTATCTTGCAACAAAGCTGCAAAAACACTGCCCCAAGCACCAGCTCCAACACAAACTATCCTCAACAAATCACCATCAGATTTACCAAGAATATGCCTAAGCTCATCAAGTTTCTCCTCTGGACCATTGTGGTTGTGTACACTCCCATTTGAGTACACACTATTACCACTTTTCACTTCAATACTACCAACCATTTTCTTTCAAGTAAAAAAAAAACTCCAATTATAGAACCCCACAAATCTTGACAATCTAAACACCTCAAAAAGTAGATAAAAGGAGAATCTTTAAACCCAATATCACAAACTCTGCAGAATTTGTCTCAACCAATGAACAAACTACACTTTTTAGCAAAACTATTTCAAGAATTTGAAGAGAAACAACCCCAGTTAAGAACCCCACAAAAAAACAATCTGAACACCTCAAAAAGTATTAATATAAAAGAAGAATCTTTCAACCCCCAATGATCATAAACTCTGCAGAATTTGTCCTAAACAATGAACAAACTATACTTCTTAACAAAACTATTTCAAGAACTTGAAGAAAAACAACCCCTTTTAAGCATAAGAGCAAAACCCCTTATTGAATAGTAATATATTAAGCAAAGCACATTTCAAACATTAAATAAGTTTTCTTGACTTAGCTCATCTCCCACATTAACTAAATTCTTGAAAACTTCCTCAATTTTGCACTTCCTTCCAAGCTATGATAAACCAGAAAAAGAGGAGAACCCTTTTACAAGTAGAAACTTTTACCTAAATCAAAACTACTAACTTTTCTCTTTCCTCACTTTTTCAACTCAAATCCACCAATTCTTTATATAATTTTTCTTCATTATCCCCACTTCCAAAGCAATAAAAGAAGCTGACAAAGCACTATTAAGCCTACTAAATTTGTAAATCTTGATTTTGCTGACAGCTTTGTAGTGTCCGCCTAAGTTTGGTTTATCTACCCAACAGACAATTTTTGACAATAATAAAGAAAAGAGTTGAAAAAAGAACAAACCTTTACGTGTCAAACAGTATAAAAATTCAATTTTTAAGCTGAAACTGTTGCTTTTACACACATTTAAGTTTAAAAAAACAAGATTTGTATGTAAAATGTACAATCTTGAAACAAAAAAATGATGACCCAATTCATGAAAATAGTTCCATGAGACAATGAAGGTTAAAGATCACTTTTTTATTTGACAATATATAAATACATATAATGCATGTGTGTATATATAGGTAGAAAGTGGGGTGGGTGGGGGTAGGGGGGTGTTAAAATTGATTGATATGGATAGAGTTGTTAAATGGGGGTAATATAGGGGAGGGTGCCAAGGCAATTAAAGTTTTGTAGTACTATTGCCAACCTCCTAGACGGCCATTAATAATGAACATGTAGTTTGGTGCTACCATGTTCGGATTCTTCGTAAATGTTATTGTATTTGTGTCGAGTTTTTAAAAAATGTATACGGTATTTGGATGATTTGATAGAATAGTTTTTCATTGCCTTCAAAATTTGAATAGGCTTCTATACTATGTGAATTTTAATTAGTTAGTTGAATTAGTGAATATTTAATGATGAATAAAAAAAAGTATGCATTTAACATGAATTACTTTGAAAAAAAAAACAACTAAAATCAAGATTAAGGTAAATTTAAAAAAAATAAAATATATATATATATATAGGAAAAATCTTTTTGGCCTGAAAATTTAGCCAGAATGGTATTTTACTTATGTTATTTTACCTTTTTGAACATTTTTATCCTTTTAACTTTAATACTTTTTAATTAAAAAATGAAAAAAAAGATCAATTTATTTTTTTTAAAAATATTATAAATTATTTTAAAATTCTGACCAAATTTTCTGATCGTTTAGCATTACCCTATATATATAAAAAAAAAGAACACTACTCTATGCACAATTTATAATCTTAGCCTCTTTGGGATTGGCACCCAATCTGATATTGGGACACACTGACAAACACCATTAAAATAATCAAAATAGAATAAGAAAATAATTAATGATTGAGGTAGGGGTATAAATGGACGGTTTAGATCGAAGTTGGATGAATTATACATTTAAATTTGAATATATTAAAATGTATGTAACTCGCCCAAAAGTTCATTGAAATGAGAGGGATTGGTTTAAAATTGGGCTAAATAATGACTTGTTTCGAATTTGTATATGCTAAATTTTAACTTTTTTTTCTTATAGCTTTTAATCATCATTTTTTTTTCTTTTATCATAATTATAGATAATATATATGAGAAAATGGTTAAATACCCATCAATCTGTATTCAGATTTTCAACTGTACACTTATATTTCACGGGGATCCTATTACCCCTAAACCATTTTAAAATGGATTAAATACCCCCTTAAAACGTGATAACCAGTCATCTGCCTTGTGGTGAGGCACACGCGCTTGACATGTGTGTTTCATCAATTAAACTTTTTTTAAAAAGCTTTCTCTCCTTCTTCTTCATCCTTTCTTCTTCAATCTTTTTGCAATCCTATTTTTTTTTTTTGTGAAAGCTTGATTTGGGGAAAATATTAGGGGATGCATTGTGGGTTTTTTTTTTTTATCTTCCTCACAAGGTGAATTCATCGGGCTTAGGGGATACATTGTGGGTTTTCTTTTATTTATTTTTTCTTCCTCACAAGGTGAATTCATCGGGCCTCCATCCTTTTCACCATTGTCATATGAGAAATTGTTGTTACCACCTCCACCTCCATCTTTATCATTTTTTCTCAAATTTGATCCAATTTTTTTGGGATGATATAAATATATGTTAATATTTCTACAATTTATTTGGGTTGATTGATTTTGCAAGAGTATTACATGAGTTTGAAAATTTATTTTGAATCAATAATAAATAATTTGGTAAAAATGGTGGTGGCAGCACCTGTTTAGAGGTGGTGAATGATGTAGAGATTTGTTTTATATTGCTATGGAGAAGAAAAAATAAATAAGAAAGATAAATAATTAAAAATACATATATTTGTTGAATAAAGATATTAAAAATAAAGTCATATTGCCAACTAAGCCTTTAGGGAGGTAATTATTACAGTTATAAATAGTTCAGGTGGGTGATAGATATCTCGTAAAATTAAAGTGTGTAGTTGAAAATTCGGATATAAATTAGGAGGGCTTTTGACCATTTTCTCTAATATATATTAAACAACTTTTGCAAAAAAAATGAGAAAATATTTCAAATGTCAAATTCATGAATTTGAGTTTTATGATTCCAAAATGCCAAATAAATGGTGTTCGTCATTGAGAACATGGTGAACATTGATCAACATGTCAATTATGTATATGGATACACTAAATTTCAAGCCAATTGAAATTTGTAAACAAAGTCAAGAAAAGTAGCATAGAGTAATACACATAAGAAACCAAATTCATGAATTCGGACTTCATGATTATGAACAGGGGCGGACCTACAGTGGTTCAAGTGGGTTCATATGAACCCACTTCGTTGAAAAATAACACTGTATATATATGTATATTTAATCAATTTTTAAAATTTTATATGTATATATTAAATTTTGAACCCACTAACACAAGTCTGAAGCTTAGCCGAGTGGTTGAGGGGGTTCAAATTTCCCAGCCAACCTGCGATCGAATCCCCATTGCCACATTTTAGTTTTAATTCGTTTTTTTGATATATAAAACGTTCACACACAATTTTGTCCTTAATGTAGGTGTAACTTTTGTCCTTTTAGTTACTTAGAAACTATAAAAAGTAGAACAACTTTTTACTTTTACAATTAAAAGTCCAATAGTCAACAACTTTTGTCCTTTTTGTTTTTAATTTTTTTTATAAAAAAAACTCAACTAAAAAAGCACTAATCCCTATTATTCTCAATTCTAAAAACCCTTTTGTCTTCTTCTTTATTGAATGTTTTTCGCTCCTGATTCTAGTCTTTATATATAAATATATGATTATTGTGGTTATTTTTTATTTCTTCAACTAAAAAATCCCTTATCATTCTAAAATCAACAAAAAATTACAAATAATATTAGGTATAATTCTATGTATTCGATTCTGAAATTAAGGTTATAATTATTTTGTTTAATATTTTATTTTATTTGTTAAATGTTGAATGAAGAGAAATCATTCATAATATTCTTTTATTTTCTTAGTTTATATTGAAGCCTAGTTTTTCGTCCATCTTGTTA
>JAJOOF010064530.1:0-15153 GCA_029582545.1 Solanum lignicaule
TACTTAGAAACTATAAAAAGTAGAACAACTTTTTACTTTTACAATTAAAAGTCCGATAGTCAACAACTTTTGTCCTTTTTGTTTTTAATTTTTTTTTTATAAAAAAACTCAACTAAAAAAGCACTAATCCCTATTATTCTCAATTCTAAAAACCCTTTTGTCTTCTTCTTTATTGAATGTTTTTCGCTCTTGATTCTAGTCTTTATATATACATATATGATTATTGTGGTTATTTTTTATTTCTTCAACTAAAAAATCCCTTATCATTCTAAAATCAACAAAAAATTACAAATAATATTAGGTATAATTCTATGTATTCGATTCTGAAATTAAGGTTATAATTATTTTGTTTAATATTTTATTTTTATTTGTTAAATGTTGAATGAAGAGAAATCATTCATAATATTCTTTTATTTTCTTAGTTTATATTGAAGCCTAGTTTTTCGTCCATCTTGTTATTTACCGTCTCATTCATAAGTCAATGTAATTTTTTTTCAAATGTATTAACATTGTTTAGTATAGTCAGATATGTATGCTGTTAGCCTCATAAAAATTACAAATAATATTAGGGATATTTTTATATCTTGAACCCACTTCGTGAAAATCCTGGGTCCGCCACTGATTATGAAATGCCAAAATAAATAATGTTAGTCATTAAGAAAATTGATCACTAAGAAGTTTTCAATGGGCACACAAAATTTTAGCAACAATACTAATACACACGAAAGAAGATCAAGGTAAATATTAGTTGCTAGACTCAGTGGCGGAGGCAGAAATTCTATCAAGGGGGTTCAAATAAAACATAGGCGAAATCCTGGACCCCATAAACCATTGAGCTACTCCTTTGACATATGCTTAGGGGGTTCAATTTTAAATATATACACGTACACAAAAAAATTGATCTTATATATATAGTGTAATTTTTTTTCCGAGGGGGGTCGGATCCCCCTGGACACACTCTACATCCGCCACTGGCTAGACTCCGATGAACTTTACTATATATATTATTATTATTACTACTTAGTAGAAGAGTCTACAAGCAGTCATGTCTTCGTCAACATGCCTGCTCGTATCATAAAGGGTATTTTCGAAACTTTCTACTTTTTCCTTTTTTAAGTCTTTGTAATCTCTTGCTTTAAAGGTGTACTTTTTCTTTATTGGACCAAAAACCCAATCAACATTTACCTAATGACTCATATGTCCAATCAAAAAGTTATTCTTTTGTTGATGAACTGTGTGGGCCCAATTCATGGTATGTCGGCTCTTCATTCCATTTTTCATTTAATAATAATAGTAATAGTAATAATTTTTCATTACTATTTAGTATTTTCACTATATTAAATTTATTTCTTTTTTGTTAGTTATAGATTTAAAAATTATATGAATAATACTATAATCAAAATAATTAACGATATAAATATTTAAAAATTATATAAAAAAAATTCGATTGACTCTTGACATTGTATTGGTACTACGTAAAACTAGTTAGATGATAAACATATATTATTTAAAATTGACGTAAATATTTTAAAAGCTATATTAAAAAATTCGACTGACTCTTGACATTCTATTGGTACTACATAAAATGGGTTAGATGATAAACATATATTATTTGAAATTGACGTAAAAAGTATAATAAATCGCAATAATTAATAATCTAGAAAAAATTAAAATACATATAAGAAAATCACTTGACTCCAAAAAATCTATCAATGTCACATAATTTGGGCATGAGAAGTAACATATATTATTTGAAAATTAAAAAGGTGCTATAAATTATAATAATTAACAATTTAATATATTTAAAAGACATAAAAATAGCTAATTTTTGAAATCCTATTTATGCCACATAAATTAAAACAAACAAAGTATTATAAATTATCATAATTAACAACTTATAGTATTTTTAAAAATCATATAAATTTTTTGATAGCTTCTCAAGTTTCATGATATCACATAAATTGAGACAAAAAATATTAACATATATTGGGCCCGTGCTGACACGAGTCCTCCATAGAGGGTTAAATTTGTCTTTCCAGAAAAAATACTGATATTGTGTGTCTTGTGCAACTCTCCACACGTGTCCCGGCTATACAATAACACATGCTTACAGCTCCACAAACTGATAATCAATTCAAACCAATAAACTTCAACGAACCGATCGTGACACTTCCAGTACTGTTTTGCTAATCTTCCAGAAACTTTCACTGATTGAGCTTCATCCTTGTTGCTGTAACAAAAAATGGAAATCAAGCCAACAGAAATCAGCATTTCCAAGATGTTTGGAGGTTACAACAAGAGATACAAACACTATAGCCCAACTCTTGGATGTTCAATGAATTTCCATATCTTTTTTCCTCCTTCTTCTTCCCCTTCTCACAAATTCCCTGTAAGTTCCATCTTTTTCAAGAACCCATTTCAGGGTTTTGCTTAAATTATCCATTAATTTGATTATCATCTAGGTTTTATGGGTTTTGTTCATTTTTTCAAGAACCCATTTCGGAATTGTCCTTAAATGTCTCAAAATTTATTATGCTATAGGTTTTATGGGTTTATTCTAGAACCCATTTCAGAATTGTTCTTATAGAACCCATTGATTTTGTTATCCTTTATGTTTTATGGGTTTCAAGTACTATTTTTTTTTTCTTTTTGGGTTTGAGTTTTTGATTTCTTTGTTAATTTGTTGGTTTGGTGAACTTATGTGGATGATCTGTTCTTGTTACCTTATCAAGTTCTTAAGCCCTTTATTGGAATGCAGTTGATCAGAACAGGTGCAATTGATATAAAGGAATTTGTTTAATGGATCCCCGTTAGCTTGGATTGACGCGTAGTTAATTGATTGTTGATAATTTTATGTGATCTTAAGCTATTCACTTGGATGAATTTGAAATGTTTTCTTTAAGCAGAGGGTCTATGTGAAACAACCTCTCTATCTCTACGAGAGGCAGGGGTAAGGTTTGCGTACACACTTCCCTCCCCAGACCCCATTTGTTGGGATTACACTGGGTATGTTGTTTTTGTTGCATGTGTTAAGTGGTAGGAGAGTATTTATGATATTTTTTATGTAGTATTTGGTAAATTTTGATGGACTTGTTTTGTAATGGTACATGAGTAATGATATTGGTTAGCTATGTGAATTACTAATGCTGCCATGGATGCACCAATTATTAGGTGCTTTACTGGCTCTCCGGCTTAACGTGCACAGATGAGAACTTTATAGCTAAATCTGGTGCTCAACGTGCTGCTTCTAGTGAGGGCGTGGCACTGATTGTCCCAGATACATCTCCAAGTAAGTATCTTTTTGTTTTGTGTTTTCTGTAAATGCTGTGTTGCTGTATTTTGTAATGTCACTCATTAGATATGGTTGGTCCCAAGGAGTGGTATTATTGATTAACTCCATGTAGTCATATGTGCTGGACTTATACTGCCAATCACATTGATCTTATTAGCTGACCAGGAAAATCTGGATTTAGTTGATGAGGCTGCAATCTCTCATATATATATATATGTGTGTGTGTGTGTGCGTGTGTAACTGAAGTTAGCATACTATTGGATGATAATTTTCTTTAATCAAACTATTCTTGTTTTTAGTTCCTTTTGCTAACACAGCTATGAATCTAATTGAATATTGTCTTGTCTTATTACAGGAGGCCTAAATGTGGAAGGAGAGTCAGACAGCTGGGATTTTGGAGTAGGTACGTCAAATATTGTATGTTCTTCGAACTATGTAATGTTGAACTTGATGATTGATCAGGGAAGTATCAACTATGTACTTATGCAGAATTTGACATGTGAACGACCACATGGACCATGTGGGAGTTTAAGGGCTTCCCTTTATGTTTCTACATGTCTGCTCTATATGTTTTCCCTTGATGAATCAGTGGTGGAGATGGTTATATGTCGCTGCCATCTATTAAAGCTCCGCTGATATGATTTATATGCTTCCAAATTCTGTTTCTTCCGTTCCTTATGCGAAGTCAAGACAAAAGAAAGAAAAGAAATTCTACTAGAAACTAACAGTAAAGGCTCGTCTCAGCAGGGACAGATGTCCTGGTCATATCAGCTTCCAATTGTCACTCCAGAATGATGTCCTGCTACCATTTTGTACTCGCATGGAAACTTGATTGGTTCATCATAGCAGGCCCTAATACCCTGGTAGATCTCCAAAAACTAACAACATAAGCTGAATTAACTGGTTTAGTCGTCCAGTCTTCTGCTTCATGTTTAGCTTTAATCGCCTTGCTCCATAAGCTTGATGGTCTTGAGAGTATCTCCAAAACCACTTCAGTTCGAGTGCTTTAATGTGATTCTTTAAGTTTTTAATTCCCAATCCACCTTGAGCTCTGTTGAGAATTACCTCCTTCCACTTGACCAGATGGTCTTGCCACATAAACTTCCTTCTTATGATGTCCAACCTTTGAATAACTCCCACAGGAAGGAGAGAAGGGACATCATATAGGTTGACAAAGAATCTATTACTGAATTTATCTGAGTGAGCCTTCCTCCCAGTGATAAGTATCGAAACTTCCCTCTTGAGCGTTTTTCTCACATTTCTCCGGTACATTGTTCCAGATTCCTAGATATTTTGATTTGGCCCCCAATGACATGCCAAGATATGAAGTAGGCAGAGCCCCACTTCTCTCCCCAAAATCATTGCCAAGGCCTCCATATTTGTAACTTCATTAATTGGGAAAATATGACTCTTTTGCAAATTAATATGCAGCCCAGTAACATTTTCAAAGAGCACCAAAATAATTCTCAAAATTCTCAGTTGCTCATCACAGAAGATCAACGTGTCATCAACATATTGCTACCTCAAAGCTATTAACCCACCCATTGAGTTTAGCATTTTTAACCATGATGTTAACACCTTCCATGGGAATTATGAAAAGAAAAAGGAGACAAAAGGTTACCCTGCCCGAGACTTCTTTGAGACCCCTTTGAGCTCTCTTTGAGTAGGAAAGAAACCTCCTTAGGAACCATTAATTATTACTGTGAATTTGACAGTAGATATATAAAATTTCATCCACTTGATCCATTTCACTCCAAATCCCACTTGTTGTAACATGCTTAATAAGAAGTTCCAATTCACATGATCATATTCATATGCTTTTTCAATATCTAACTTGCAAAGAATACCAAGCTTCTTCTGGTTCTGTCTTGAGTTCACTGCTTCATTGGCTATATCAGAATGACATCCATTATTTCCCTCCCTTTTATGACGGCCATATGTTGGGCATCTACCTATTTTCCATTACCCTTTTCAACCTCTTGGCCAGAACCTTTGCAATGATCTTGTAAATACTGCCTATAAAACTTATAGGTTTTCAATTCTTTTGCACCATTTTTCTAGGGATCAAGGCAATGTAAGTTGCATTGAGACTCCTTTCAAAGAAATCATGAGAATGAAAGTTATAGAACACCTCCATGATGTCCTGCTTGAGCACCTCCTGAGAATTGATAAAGAATCCCATTGTAAAGCCATCAAGACCTCTTTATCAAAAAAAAAAAAAAAGCCATCAAGACCTGGAGCCTTATCTATAGCACACATTTTTAGACACCCCAAAACTTCTTGTTCTTCCAATCTGATCTGAAAGAGATCCTTTTCTTCCTCAGAAACTGCTGGACAGTTCCCAAAATTGCTTGTTGGTTTCCATTATTCAGTCACGATATAGAGTTTCTTTTTTGTAGAAGTCCAAAATCTCATTCTTGATTCTCTGAGGCTCTGAAATTAATTCATCCTTTATCACTAAGGGGTTGTTTGGTAGAGTGTATTAAGAAAAATAATGCATGTATTAGTCTTGTGTATTACAAGTACCTTGTTTGGTACTCTTTTCCAACCTATGTATAACTAATGCTTGCATTAGTTATACACTCTATTGTGTATTGTGTATTACTAATACCATGGATTTCTAGGTATTAGCAATGCAATGGTTTTAATGCATGCATTAACTCAATTAAAGGCCCAATTGTCCCTCAATACCTTTTTTATATCTCTTCTACCATAATAGTGAAGGGTATCTTTGTAAATAATTTTTTTAATGCAATGCATTCTATTTTTAATGCATCAAACCAAGCCATGCATAAAATAATATATGTATAATTAATGCAAGCATAACTAATACATGCATTGCTAATGCAAGCATTTCTAATACACTCTATTTAACATTATTTTTATACACTCTGCCAAACGACCCCTAAGGGATCAATGTTGTTGCATCTTTTGTGGGCATACGCAGCTTTATGGAAAAAGTTCGTATTTCTGTCTCTTTCTTTCAGCCAGATGGCCCAGGATCTCTGCCTCCAGGCCACTTCCTTATCTTTCAGAAGTTCTTCATACTTCATCAGCAAAGATGCCTTCTCCATTCTTTTCCCCCTCAGTTAAAATTTTGTCTGGCAGTACTCTGTCAAAGCTTTCGTTTTATAAGCTAAAATGTAATCAACTTTTCCCAAAAAATCAAATGATGTCCACCAACTATTAATCATGACCCTGAAATGCCTAAATGAATGGTGTTAGTCATGGCGAACATGGTGATATTGATCATCAGGCAATTTTCGATGGGCACCATATTTCAGGCCAAATGAAGTCTGTCAACAAAATTCATGAAAATCAGCATGTACTAATACAAATGAAAAGGAATCAAATTCATGAAATCGCATTTCATGAACCTGATAAGACTAAATAAACGACGATAGTAATGGTGAACATGGTGAGTATTGATCACCAAGATATCTTCGATGGACACACCACATTTAAAGCCAAATGGAGTTCGTCAACAAATGTAAGGAAAATCAACATGTACTGATAAACATAAAACTAATAAAATTCATGATTTTGGGTTTCATGACCCTGAAACGCCTGAATGAACGATGTCAGTCGTGGCGAACATGATGAATATTGATCATCCTGCTATTTTGTAGGGCGCACCAAACGGAGTTTGTCAACAATATTTGGGAAAATCAGTATGTATTAGTTATTACCTGTGAAAAGTTATAAAATTTATGATTTCGGGTTTCATAATCGCCTAAATGAACGGCATTTGTCATGGCGAACATGGTGAGTATTGATCACCAGGTCATTTTCGAAGGACATCAAATTTCAGGCCAAACTGAGTCCGTCGACAAACTTCAGAAAAATTGGCATGTAGTAACACACGTAGTATTCACATTCACGAATTCGGATTTCATGACCCTGAAACACCTAGAATGAACGACGTTAATCATGGCAAACATGATGGGTATTGATTACCATTCTATTTCCGATGGACAAACCAAATTTCAGACCAATTAGCATGTGCTAATAGACATGAAAAGTGATCAGATTCATGAACTTGGGTTACATGACCCTCAAATGCCTAAATGAACGACATTAGTCATGGCAAACATGATTAGTATTCATCATCAGGCCATTTTTGGTGGACACACCAAATTTCAGGCCAAACATAGTCTCAGTCTGTCAACAAAATTCAGGAAATCACTATGTACTAATACACACGAAAGAATGGGTGATGTAGATAAGAGTTCTTTTTGATATTTAATTTTCGTTCTTAGAGAACTTGGGCCATATAATACTGAGAATTAAGGATTCTAATTTCATACAACTCTGAGAAAAGTGCACCGTGTTCCTTTTAAAATACTGTTATGCAGTGCTCCAATAAGGAAAAACAATGGTAAACCGTACTACTATTTAATTTCTCATACACTTATCTTTTTCAGAAGGTATGGGTTATTCACAGTGCCACCTAAGTTCATGATAACTCTTAGCTGAGATACTTGTCTAAGTTTCTATAAGCTGAATTTGACAACATATGACACCTTTTAAATTTTTCTTGTGGTAGGTGCTGGTTTCTATCTAAATGCAACACAAGAGAAATGGAAGAACTGGAAGATGTATGACTATGTGGTCAAAGAACTGCCGACACTTCTTCATGAAAACTTTCCAGAACTTGATACGTCACGGGCATCTATCTTTGGTCACTCTATGGGTGGGCATGGAGCACTGACAATCTACCTGAAAAACCTGGATAAGTATAAGGTATTTCTCTATGAAACTTATGTCTCATTGTCTCTACACACAGAGTAAAACTTAGCCTGCTCCGAGCCCGAAGCTTGGAATATTGAACATTGATGCATTGTCATCTCTTTTAAAGCTTATTAAGAGCTTTATTTTCCATTTGAATTCATGTGAATATTCACAAGCATTATTTTACGTATTCTTGACAGTCAGTATCAGCCTTTGCTCCTATTGCAAATCCCGTTAACTGTCCCTGGGGACTGAAGGCTTTTACAAACTACTTGGGTGAAAATAAAGCTGATTGGGAGGTATGGTCTTCAAGTGACTGCTGCATAAAACTAGAAATTCTGGAGGTCTCTTCATCTTAGTGATATTTTAACTTCTCTTTATGCAGGAATATGATGCTACTTGCCTTGTATCAAAACATAACGATGTCTCTGCTACCATTCTTATTGATCAGGTACAGATCAATCTCTTGATTGGCAAAGGAATTTCTTGAATTTTCCCTTTTGGTTATATGTTGTTAAACCGTCTCTCTTCTACATATGAAGTTATCAAGAGATATGCAAGGGGGGATTTAGAGTTCTAGTTACTGGTTCGGTAGAACTCAATTGCTTTGGACAAAGCCCTGTATATGTGATAAGAAATCCTCTTATTATTTATAAATAGTTTATCTAGAACAATAAGGTTCCTTTTCTAGAATCCAGAACCCATAAACTCGAAATTTTGGATCCGCATCATGAGCTTTCTGCAGTTCGCTGTAGGCTTTAATGAGTACAATTTTGCCCGAGAATAGCATCCTGATCAGTTCTTTTTTTAGAGTCACATTTATATCTATTAAGAAAAAAAAGTTCTTCCATGTTTGTGTAGCTTCTGTCTTTAATCTGATCTTCGCGAAGAGAGCCAGCTGTTTCTGTTTTCCTTTGTAGCTCATCATAGTTAATACAGAAAAAGCTATGCCCGTCACAGTTGACTATTTGAGAGATTAGACTTGTCCTTATATGAAGTTTGATAGTCTTGGATTAGCAGTAGATGCTCATTTAAACAGTTATAGAGGACGTTATGCCATAGCTCATAGCTGAGAGGTGCTTTGAGGCTTCTAACAGTGTCCTCTGATCTAGGCTTCTTAGGCTTTATTGTTGTTGAGGAGATATGTCCTGACCAACACATGAATGACCGTTTTATGTTAAGAGAGATGAGTACTTCTTTTGCTCCCATTGGCATGTGGAGTGTCAGTTTTTTATTTGCTTTACTTGCTACTGAAAAAGAATCCTCTAATACGTGTTATAATTGTATCTTTTTGAAACACATGAACTCTAAATTCCCATGAACATACAAGATGGAACTACAAAGAATAGACATGATATAAATTATCCATTGTGCAACACATACTTAACCACTTGTGGGATCACACTGGATATGTTGTTGTTGGGAACTTGTCATGAGGCAGATGTCTACTGTCCAACTTAAACTTTTGCTGCTTGCACCAAGAAAAACAGAGTGTGCATTGAATCGCTGAAGGAGAAATAAAAGGACGACATCCTTCAATATATAATCTTCTTTCTGCTTGCAGATATATAACAGAGTAAATCATTATGTGATGTGTCCTTACATTACCTATGAAGATATGACCAAATGTATTTCTCAATTTATTTGAGCTTTTGATTGTATTATTGTATAGGGGGAGGACGACAAATTCTTTAAAGATCAACTGCTCCCACAGAAGTTTGAAGAGGCATGTAAAAAGGTTAATGTTCCTCTACTGCTGCGGCTGCAACCCGGTTATGACCACTCTTACTTCTTCATTGCCACCTTCATTGATGATCACATTCGTCATCATGCCCAAGCCCTTAACCTTTGATTAGGTTAAGCTTCCATTTCTGTTGAAGCTTTTCTGGAGACCTGACGAGGGACGACGACTTAAGCAAGTTAGTGGTGCACTTTTGGTTTGGCAGAAATTATGTTGAGGTACTTAATGAGACTTGTAATATGAAATAAAAGTGTGTTTCCAATCACATTATGTATGACTTTCTTGTTATTCTTGTTATAAACTTTGGGGCTTCTTGCTATGCTACTTATGTAAATCCATTTTGGTCAGTACTGATATATATATATATATATGAATGGAAAGATATATCATATATCTATTCATCTATCCTATTCGATTTATATTTTTGATATCGAAAAACAAAATGGTTGAATTTCAAGAACAAAATTCATTTCGCCCTGTCGTAGTTCTCAATCATTTTGTGGCACTGGGTGTGACTTAACTATTTATTATTGTGTATCCCACCACCAAAGCTAATATATATTGAAGGATAGTTATGATTCCCCTCATGGTTCATAGGGGTTTCCGAAATAGTGTAAAAAGAATGTGCTTCGAATCATTGCTATTTGACTCGGACTATGACAGTAAATCCCGGTGCAAACGGAGTCTCTCAACAAAATTCAGTAAAATCAGTATGTACTAATTAGTACACATGAAAAGTAATCTAATTTGGCCCAAATGATTGGCGTTAGTCATGGCAAACATAATAAGTATTGATCACTGGATCATTTTCGATGGTCAGATCAAAATTTTAGGTTGAACAGAGACCGTCAATAAAATCCAGGAAAATTAACATGTACCAATAACACATGAAAAGTAATCAAATAAATTAATTCGAATTTCATGATTATGAACGCTGATTGTCGTGATGTGATGAGTATTTATAATCATGACATTTCTGATGGACACACCAAATTTCATGTCAAATAGAGTTTGTCTACAATATTTAGGAAAATTAGCATGTACTAACACAGACAAATAGTAATCAAATTCATGAATTAAGGTTTTTTTACGATAATAAAATCATTAAACAAATGACTTAGTTATGGAGAACACGGTAAATATTGATCACGTGAAATTTTGATGAACACATCAAATTTCAGCCCAAACAGAGTAGCTCAACAATATTTAAGAAAATCAGCATGTACTAATACAATTGAAAATGAATAAATTCATGAATTCAGAATTCATGACCATGAAATGAACCATGTTAGTCATTGCTAACATGAAGATAATTAATCACTAGGCCATTTTCGTAGAACAAACTAAATTTTAGGTCAATGGAGTCCGTTAATATTCAAGAAAGTCAAGAAATCCCAAAAGTCTACCCAAAAGGCTCCCAGACACGAATCCCAATGTAATTTTAAAATCATCTCCCAACCTTTAACCCCACCGGCGATCCCTCTGATCACCGGAATCCTCCCTCCCTCTTCCTTTTTTGACAATCTCCTTCCACCAAAGCCTCTACCAGACATCCGCGACTCAACCCCAAAAAGACCCATCCCCAGAAAGTCTTGCACGCGCCACCTCTTCTTCTCAGACTTAGACGTCACGTGTGGCACGCGCCAACCCGTGAGTCGACAAAACTCAAAATTTCAACCTTTTCGTGGTTCGATCAAGGCCACAAGGGATTTCACCTCTAATGAACTTCAATCAGCTCCAGAGAGCAGCACCAATGGAGATAAGAATCCTTTGAGGAGAAGTCTGGTTGGCAGCTTCCCAGATTGCGATGAGATACCTTCTCGTAACGATGTTAGGAAATGGGCGCAAAACACATGGAGAGGCATCCACAACATACAAGTATTTGATTTGAACGGGATCCAATTCCTTTTTGAATTTTAGCCGAGAAGGGATGCTGAAAATGTGCTAGCAGGGAGATGGAGTAGGAGCAACCATCTATTGGAACTGGAGTGGTGGACCCCGACGACGGGAACTATTCAAGCCCAACAACAATTTGATTGGTTTTGGGTTCGAATTTTGGGACTACTGTTACATCTATGGACTGATAAAGTGATGAAGGAGACGGGGGACCAGCGTGGCGGATGGATTGAAGCGGAAGAAGAAACCCAACTCAAGAATCACCTGAGATGGTCCCGTATTCGAGTCAAAGGACCTCTGAAGGAAATTCCAGCATATGTAGAAGTGAGTGATGGAGAATTCAATTTTTCTTTGCCGGTATGGTGTGAAGCTCCGGCGAGATTTAGACGAAATTCGGATTTAATGCACGTCGAGCAATTAGAAGGCACAACACAACATGTATCTAGAAGGGAGCTCCCACAGCAAAACTCTTTGCTGACTTTTATTCCGAAAGAGGTGGAGCATAACATTATGGGTAATGATACGCAGTTAGTTTGCAAAAAAAAGGGGGAAGAGGAACACGCGGGTCTGAATGAAAGACATGTGAGGGAAATAATTAAAAATTTGGGCCCATGAATTGTATTAGAAGTGTTGGACCAAATCGGGATAAAAGGCAGTGAGTCACATGAAGCCCAATTGCCTAAGAAAGACCTCATTCAGTTAGAAAAAGAACCTTTTGTTGACAAACGCTTTTCGACAGAGAACAGTTTCTTTCCGCGCTCGAACATATCAGAGATGGAGATGGGGACTGGAGTGAGAACTGAAACATCTTTTGCTAAGGATGATGTGGCAATTTACTTTGGGTCGAAAGTTTTGGGGGGTGAAGATAACAATATGCCTATGGTTATTTATAATACCGAAGGGGCAGGAATTAATTCAGCATAAACTGATAAGATAGATCTTCAGCAGGGCAACTGCTCTACTGAGCAAATTACATTATTTGAAGATCCTCTTCCTCTTCAAATTAATGATAATCTCTCGGAACAAGAAATTAAAGAAAAAGTGTAACACCCCGTATCCGAAACAGACCAAAAATGCAGATTTTGAGAAGTTGCAGGTGCAACCCACGGTTGCCATCCATGGACCATAGGTCAGACCACGGCCCGTGCTGGTGGTCCGTGGTTCACCACTACAACCCCTCCCCAACCCAGTTCAGAAAATCGGCTAAGTCTCGACCCACGGTCCATAGGTCATACCACGGTCCTTGGATCAAGACTCCTTTACCCAGCCTCTGACACGAATTACGGTCGACCAACACGGACCGTCGTTTGATCCACAGTCCGTAGGTCAGACCACGGTCCGTGGTCTGTGTCCGTGGATCAAGACTCCTTTACCCAGCCTCTGACACGAACTACGGTCGACCAGCACGGACCGTCGTTTGATCCACGGTCCGTAGGTCTGACCATAGATGAGGGTCAGCAGTCAGTTAGGGGAAAATTATTGAGTGGGTCAACTTCAGATGGTCATAACTCTTAGCACAAAAGGAATTATGTGTCCTATGACCTATGATATGATAGATAATTGAATCCTCTTTCCAACGCCATCGAGTTTGCTAAATTCTGACCTCCGAGTAAAAATTTATGCTTGTTTTAGTGAAGCCCTGTCGGGTAGACTTGACCGACGAGCCCAACCTACGGACCGTAGATTGAACGACGGCTCATAGGTCCAGTCCGTCGATCACTCCGACAGCAAGTAAGTCAGGGGTCTTTTGGTCTTTTCCTATTTCGTTTAACCCCTTTGATACGTCGTTTAAACCTTAAATCATGAGGTTTTAGTCAGTTTAAGCCTAGAAACATAACTAGAACTTATCCAAGTCAAATCATTAATCAAAACTTAGAAAATTAGAATCGAGAGAGGAGAGAAAGGTCAAGAACCCTAGTTCAAGAACGCAATAAGGTTCCATTAGTTCCAGCCCCGAAATCAAAAGATTTCTCCGTGGAATTCGTCACCAGGTATGTGGGATTTCACTAGTGGGTTCCTTTCGCTCATTAGGTCCCTAAAATTCAGTCAGATTCTTGATTCCATGATTATGAACATACCTAGGGTTTCTAGAATTTCAACAAATCATCATGAATTAGTTATTTAAATGTTCCAAATCAGATTATCATGTTATTGCTCAGTTTATTGCATAAATTTCAAAACGCTAGCTATGTATTTCTTTAGTTCTTGAATTACACATGCTAGGTCAGATATACATGCTCCAGTTTTGAACGCCACATTATCAATATATTTCAGCATAAACCCTATTTTGAGTTATAAATCTTGAGAAGCTTTTCTTTAAGACAACACTTGAGTTTTAAACTGAGTTTTTGAGAAAGTAAAGATGAGTTTTGAGAAAGAGCTTCTAAAACATGATTAGTATGACAATCGAGTAGGTCATCAATGTATGAATAGTATGGTATCTTGTATACCATCAATGTTTATGCAGTATGACTTCCCAAGTCATCAATGATCATAGTATAATATGATTTTGAATTGTTTTCTAAAAAGGAGTTTTCAAGTATGAGTATCTACATGTCAGTATTTTGAGCTATTTAGTATTTCAGTCATAATGTATTCAGTTATATATGCCTCAGTTTATGAATGCATCATTATCAGATTAATTGTTGCATTCTCAGATTGCATGTTCAGTTTTGAGCTATCCATTATATACAGAAACTCAATCATGATGTGCTAACCACTAAATCTAATGGGAGTAGCATAATACCGAATTGGACTAGGGTTCAGCGTACCCATATAGTCCCAGAATTACGAGCCACATAGATGTAAGTCCCCTATGTGGGAAATATCAGTTAGTGATCACACCAGTCATGCCTCTATACCATTGGCCGGGTATATTGGGTCCTCTCGATGGGCGTATACATCGGACTCCACATTTAGCTCATGTGATTTTATGTCGGTTATTAGTAGCTCCCACAGTTCAGTCAAACTCTATTGCATTGACCATATTTCAGTACAGTCAGTATTCAGTCTCAGCATGTTATAAATTTGGTCATTGCATCAGTTAGCTCAATATTCAGTATTTTCAGTGCGTTTATATTCAGTTAATCTTATATCATTGCTCAGTATGCTTTGTTCAGTTATATGTTATTTCAGTTTTACTCTATCCTGCATGCTCAGTACCTTTCAAGTACTGACGCATACTCTGCGCTACATCTTCTCGTGATGTAGGTTCAGGTTCTCAGCATCCAGATCACGCTTAGATCGGTTCCTGATCTCCAGTTCAGCAAAATCAGTGGTGAGTCCTCATTCTCCGAGGACAATAGTCATGAGTTTCTTTTCAGTATTTTTAGTCTTTAGTTTCAGTTTTGCTAGACTTAGCTGGGGCCTGTCCCAACATTTCTAGTCAGTTAGAGGCTATTTTCAGACATAGTTAGATTCAACTTAGTATTGAGTTAATATCTTCTTTGTATTAAACTCATCAATTTTCATTTATCTCAGTTATAGTATATGG
>JAJOOF010064534.1:0-31745 GCA_029582545.1 Solanum lignicaule
GAAACATTTCCTAAAACGTCTCAGAGCCTCCTACTCATAGTTGTGGTGCACAACACAACCATGAATCGGACTCTAATCAACGCGGTGTGTTGGACTCCGAGGATCTATCAACCTAGTGCTCTGATACCAAGTTTGTCACGACCCAAGACTAGGGACTAGACGTGACCGGCGAATGGGGAACCCGAAGGAACCCCAAACAAGCCTTATAGCGTATCATTACACATCCTTGGTCGCGGAAGCAATTAAAATGACCATAAGTGATAAGCATAATCAAGGGGTAAATCGGGACTAAGGGAGCAAGAAAAAAAAGGAATGATACATAAATACCATAGATGAGTCAAGCTCAAGCATAATATACAACTTGTCCAACACCATCTCTAAACATGGGTATTTAGCGGGGGACAGGACAAACTACCGGGCTCACCCTCATAGTCAATACATAATAAAAAAGGAAAAGTCTTATACATAGCAAGAGATCATAAGCAACGTCCTCGGAATGGATGACTCACCAATAACCTCGATAGAAAATCGTACTAGCCACGCGGAGGAGGATGGTCAAGCGATGCTCCGGTTCCTGCATGGTGACATTATGTAGGCATAGAGTATGCATTAGTACGTTTGAATGTACTAAGTATATGGGATGCAGTGCAATGCAACAATAGATGGACATCATAGGGAAAATGCATAATCATACCCGATA
Organism: Solanum lignicaule; assembly: GCA_029582545.1. Lineage (NCBI taxonomy): Eukaryota > Viridiplantae > Streptophyta > Magnoliopsida > Solanales > Solanaceae > Solanum > Solanum lignicaule. The sequence goes on from JAJOOF010064534.1 coordinate 701, forward strand.
GATAGCATATTAATGAGATGATATGTATAATGATGCTTTACATAAAAATCATATTTACTGTAACGTAGTACATGTGTGGCGAGTGACCATCAATATAGTATTTCCAAGGCCTACCACCCCCTTGGAGAGGCAAAAGAGGTACAAACCCCTCAATGTGGTTACCCGGGCCTACCACCCCCCGAGCTAGGGACCAACGTACAAACCCCTCGATGTGGTTATACGGGCCTACTACCCCCCGTACTAGGCAACCAAGGTAGCAACCCCTCGATACGGTTATCCGGGCCTACAACCCCCCGAGCTAGGCTTGGTCGACTCACAACACTTATATAGAGAAAATCATATACATGTATCCATTTCATCATCATTTCAATGATTATATGACCATACGACTCATAGGACGTACATTGGACCTTCCATTTCCTCAGAATTCTATAAGTGGGCATTTTATAAAACACATGGTGGGCTACTGTTCATGTAAATAAAATCATGTATTTCAAGAGTACTAAGTCCAACCAATTCTAAAATCCATATAAATCATCCCACCAACAACATACATATATATAAATCAACCTTCATAATTTGATCATTGAAGCATGAGAACCATAAACATCACATAATAATTCCATTTCATGATAATATGCAAAATAGACCATAATAGGGTGTTTAGTAGTAATTCCATACTTCAAGAGTTCATAAATAACCATAAGGACCCATAAAATTGAAGTAAAAATAGAGGATAAATGGTTGGACTTGTGGAAAGGAAGGTTTCCACAATCAAACCCACATACCTCAACTTTGGAGAATCCTTGATGAAGATTGGAATGGAGAATTGAAGCTTGAGATGTTTGAATTTGGTTGAAGATCTTGGTGGAATTTTGGAGAGGTCTTAGAGAGTGTTTTTGAAGTTAAAAAAAATGACTAAGTATGGGAAATTTATAAAAAACGTCCCCAACCCGCTAAAAAAAAAGCTTTCTGGAAATTGCAAATCTGCACAGACAGGTTTTACGAAAATGGTCATAACTTCCTCATCCTAACTCAAAATAAGGTGAAACCAAGTGCGTTGGAAAGTTAACTCAAAGAGCTTTAATTTAATAGTTTGTGGCCCTTCCAGTTCCTTGTGTTCTAAGACATATGCCCCTTTAAAGTTGACCCTCCAAATCGCATTTTTTGCGATTTTCGAATTTTGATACGGTTGCTCTAAAATTCGAGTTAGACCCATTTCCCACTCAATTTGACCCCATGAATAAGAATATGAAGTCTAATTTCTGAAATCATGCACGGATTTTGAGATATATGGAAAATACAATTGTAGGTGTTTCCGAAGCACATTTTCGGGCATTTTTGGGGTCGTTTCAAAAACTCTCTCTCTCAAGGCACTTCAAGGTAGAGGTGTCTCTTTTTGAAATGGCAAGAAAGGGTACACTCTTTGTGTAGGTAGGATTTGAAAGTATGTGGAACACTCTATTGAAGTTGTGTACTATGTTAATTGATTGAAGTACAATCTTATAAGTGTTTCACAGATTTGTCATAAAAGAAATAGAGTTAAGTTCTTATCAAATAAATGTGTGGTCACAACTTGGTATCTCGGCTGGTGATTTTGACAGAAAAGAGATGCAAGAACATTTGTGCTGCTGATCTAGCACTGCTCAGAGTAACATTCTTACTTTCTTTAGTGCTCAAGATGAGAATACTGTTCTATGACATATGAGACTTGGCCATGTGAGTGCTTCTCTACTGAACAAACTCGTGTCAAGAGACTTGGTTCATAGTCTACCAAAGATAAAATTGGTAGATGACAAAAGTTGTGATACTCATGTTAAAGGGAAACAAACAAGCTCATCATTCAAACAGAAGAAGAAAGTGAGCATCATTAGACCTCTTGAGATGCTCCATATGTATATGTATGGTCTGGTGAAGATTTAGAACAAAGAAGGAAGGAAGTATATTTTTGTGATCGTGAATGACTTATCAAGGTTCACTTGGACTATGTTTCTATGTGACCAACATGTGTCTGATTAGGTTAATACACAACAAAACTCCTTATGAACTGCTCAACAATAGAAAGCCTAAATTGAGTTATCTAAAGGCTTTTGGTTGTAAATGTTCTGTTCTAAACAATGGGAAGGATGGTATTGGGATGCTTTATTCCAATAATGATGAAAGAGTATTTGTGGGATATTGTTCCTTCAGCAAGGCCTATCGGGTGTACAAAAAAATATGTGTGCATTGAAGAATGTGTTCATGTGGTGTTTGAAGAGTATGGATGAATTGAGAAGTTGAAAAACAAAGAGGATCTGAGATTTAAAAGTCGCTTCAGATTCAAAGAGATGGTCTAAATGGTAAACTTGCTAAAGAACATCCTCAGCAGGAATCCAGGAATCCCAAAATAGCTGATGCAAATAATAACCCGTACGAGGGACATGGTCTGATAGACAATGCTGAATAAAGATGATGGATTCCAAATTGATAATGTAGATTCTGAAGATGAGAAGGAAGAAGCTTATCAAGCTCATCAATAGTCAAGGAATACAAAGTTGCATTAGATTGAAAGAAGCAAAGCATGACACTTGGTTCCATGACCAGTTGACAGGTTGTCCAAGTTCCTTTTCGACAATGGTTTCAAAAAAGGTAAAATTGACCAAAACCCTCATTTATAATCACAAGGAAATGAATTACTGATTGTTCATGTATATATCGAGGATATCACCTTTGGAGCAACCTTTGAGGTGCTGTGTGAAGAGTTTGCGGCACTCACGAGTAGTGAATTTTGAAATGAGCATGATGGGAGAATTAAATTTCTTCTTGGAGCTACAGATCAAGCATACTTCTAAACTGTTGGGATTAATGCCAGATTCCAAGCTTGTCCGAAGGAATCACATGTGAAGGCTTCTAAGAGAATCTTGAGACATTTGAATAACGATAGGGACCTAGTTCTATTTTGTCCATCAGGAGATATATTTTTTTTGGAGAAATATGTTGATGCTGATTACGCAGGGTATTAAGTTAATAGAAAGAGTACCTGAAGAATGGCTCATTTTCTAGGCTAATCTATCATTTCATGGGAAACTAAAAGGCAAGATTCGGTTGCTCTTTCAATAACTAAAGAAACCTATGTAGCACATGGAGGTTGGTATGCTCAACTCCTATGGAACAAACATCACTTGAAATTATTAGAGTGGTTACTCAGATTATCCCTCTCTTGTGTGATAACAAGAATGTTGTCACTATGTCTAAGAACTGAGTCCATCACTAAAGGACTACGCGTATTGATGTGAGACATCACTTTTTTAGGGATAAGATTGAGAAAGGAAATATCGGTTCATAATTTTGTAAGACCAAAGATAAAATAGTTGATATCTTCACCAAAGCTCTGACTAGGGACCTGGTCGAGATAAAAAAATTGAAGTTGGGGATGCTGAAACTTGAGTGAATAGATCATGCTTGAAGCAATCAACCCTTTCATGACTATGCAAAGAGAGCATGTATCCTTATTTTTATGTTATGTATGTTCTAGAAAATTCAGCCCTATATCTTTTGTAAGTATACAAACATCGCAGAATTGTTGAAGGGAAAAGGAGGTCAGTACATATCTAGGCAATTAAATTCAAACTACAGAGAGGGACCCGGTCCGTTCTCAAAGGTTAGTACTCTTAACATTGCATTTTTAATTATGCATGAGAACTGTTGCAATTGTCATGTGCATGTCATCCATGTATCAGACCATTGTCCCATCATTTAAATATCAAATGACACTTCCTTTATACTGCATATTTCTTTCAATCTCCCTAGAAAATTTAAATCCCCTTCAAAAATTAGAATTTTCAAAACCCTCTTTTCTCCTCTCTCAAAAACACTTCAAAATGTCTAAACCCTTTGTTCCTATTGAAGAATTTTCTGATGAAGATATTCTTTAGTGAGAAGAGGGACAAGGTTCAGCAAGCAAAAAGAAGAAGGTGGAAAAGATGAAGTCCAAAAAGGAAAGGGTTGATATTATGAGAACTGAAAGTATTCAAAAGGGAATGTGTTTGACCTTGAAATGAAAAACAAAATCAGGCATGAGGAGTATGGTTGATGATGTAGAGATTAAGAGTGGGATCGATTTCTTTGAAGGGCACTTACATGTGTTTCCTGAGTCAGAAGTGAAGGACTTCTATAACAACATGGTTGTTACTGATAGAAGTCTAAATACTTAGGGAGGAAACTATCCCTTCTATCTAAATGAGGAAATTTCAGGAGACATTCTGAATATGTTCAAGGAAGGGACCAAGTTGATTGCTGGAGGATCTGTTATACAATAGTTTACTCAAGATATTGTCAAACTCTAAAATCTCAGCAGTATAAGTATTCCTAAGAAGCATCTTAAAAGGGACTATCAATTGTTCTTTGAGTTTGTTAATAAGGTGTGGTTTCCAAGATAACAAAATGAAATGGTTCCTTGACTATTGATACGTTTATCTTGGAGGCCTTGAGTAAGTTTGTGTTTACCAATCTTTCTTTCATAATGCCAGAATACATGCAAAAGATCATATCTTGTCACGACCCGTGCCCACACCCCATATGCGGCACGACGTACTTGACCCCGAAGGGTCTCATACAAGTCTCATGGCATTCATAACATTTGATATATAGAAATAGTGCGGAATTTAAAAACTTATGTAAAACCAAACAATCAAAACGTCATTTAAAATCATTTGAAAACACAGTGGAAGTCTAATAAAGTCTCACATGGCCATCTAAACAATATCTTGAAAACTAAAGTAGGGACATGGCCTTTTACAATTGAAAAGACAAGAAATGTCTATTGCATAATAGAAAAGAAACTTCAAAAGTACTTGTCCTCGATCTTGGAGGACATACCAATTAGCCTTGGAGGAAAACTCAATCCAAGCCCTTGAACTAGAGAAGCAATCACTTGCCGGAACCTACACCTGTAGTAAAATAAGAGAAATATGGGTTAGCACACAAAAATGTACTAAATATGATGACCATGCAAAAACATGCTTAAAAAGGGACATTTTGGTTGGAAACCATGCATTATGCCACTTTTAGAAATATCATGGACAATAGCATAAGAGACATCAAATACAAGTATAATCCTCATACAAGTCATAACATCACATTTGGACAACATCAACATATAAACCATTACCTTCACATTAAACCTTCACTTCAAGTAACCCTCATGCTATACCTTGGGCAATATATGGATAGCGTCCCATACCACCATCCACACTAAAGTACCACATTAAGGTCACAAAAACTGAACTTACCATTCATTCCTTTTCACCTTTACACAATATCCATACATAAGAGACATCACATTTCATAAGGCTTGACAAGCGAAAATAACTCATAATATAACCCAAGTATAGCATGCATCATCACATTTAGCATCTAAGAGTCAACATTCTTCTATAACTCCATTTAGGACACATTCATACAATAGCCATTAAGACTTAGAGAACTCACTATGACCCTCTCAAAGCCTACTCGTGCAATGCATGGATGGCATCCCATACTACCACCCACACTTCATAAAACTTCTGAAGAAACCATAATGCACATCACACATGATGGTAATAAGTGTTTAACGGACATAGCCCATGTAAGCTTGAAATGGAATCTAGTGCCATATAACCCCACACCGTAAAAAAATGGTCTACTTGCCTAAGGTAATACCAGTAACATTAGCTTAGGTGCATCCACTAGCTAGACCTATGTGGGCACATAGTTAAGAGATAAGAAAGATGTTCATTGAAATCCAGCCTAACGTAGGGAGAACATCCATCTTACCTTATCCTTTCGGTGCTTAGCCTACATTCACATAGAGTAGTTTCATTTAAATTACATTATCATACTTGAGAGGGCCACTAACATTAGGCCTACTGACCCAAAGTACATTACACATGAAAGGGCCACCAACATTAGGTCTACCGCTTCAAGGTACATTACAAGGATAGCTCATTGACTTTCCTACAAAGGGCAACCACCATTAGGTCTACCGTTTCAAGGTTCATTATTTCACACAAGAAAGGGCCACCACTATTAGGTCTACCACTTCAAGGTTTAATATCACATTGGTTCCTAGACTCATCATGAAGGTCAACCAATATTGGGTCTACCGGTTCAAGGCATAGCCTAGAATACTTCATCATTCATTCATTCATTCATGAAAGGCTACCAACATTTGGTTTACCAATTCAAGACATTAAGACTTGAGCCAAGATACATTCATTATACTAGAAAAAGATGTCTAAGCCTACCAATTCAAGATATACAATATATAGAAGACAACACTTCACATTCCATCATCATCATTCATGAGTGTTAAATTGAGAAATAGCCTTTAAATAATAACATAAATACTTTCAATACATGATCACCTTTACTTCATTGAATTCACATTCAAATATAAGGGAGGTATCATGATAATACTTCAATTCCTCATACTATGCCTTCAAGGCCATGAATCTCAAATCACCAACACACCAATAATTCACTAATATAAGGCATGTATAATGATACAATTCAATAACCCAAAGAAATTTAGACATATTCCACTCATAAGCTTTCATAATCAACAAACCCACTTCATAAAGGCACAATTTAGGAATTGAGAGAAGTCATGGGTTCATAGAGTATTTTAATCATAAATCACCAATTAAACACTAATACAATCATAATATGACATTAATAACCATTTGAAATCATTTGAAGAAGGAACCCATGAGATTGAGTAGAACCTTAGATTTTTCATGAACTTTGAAAAATTACTTTGAATTGACTCTAGGGGTGAAAGATACCCCTAGATGAAGGATCACCATACCTTTATTGAGATTCCCCAAGAATTTTTGAGAAGAAACACCTTCAATCCACAACCCTAGCTCCCACTTCTTCTTCTTGTTCTTTGGGAACTTCTAGAGAATATTTGAAAGGAAGAACTTCTTTTGGGTTTTAGAGAAATAAGGAGTAAATGACTTATTTTAGGACTTAAAACTATATATACTAGCGATATAAACCATTTAAAATTAACCCCATATAATAATTAATGAAAGGGAAATTAGGTAAACACCCTCATTTTAGGCAACCCCGTCACGGACCACGCCCAACCAAACGGGTCGTGAAGGGCACCACGGCTCGTGGTGGTGCCCGTGATCCCCTAGGCAGTGTGCCTCTCAACCTTCACAAGCCTTCAAGGGCCTAAGGGATGACAACGAGACCAGCCACTATCCCTGGTCAAGACCACGAGTCGTGGTGATGGTCGTGGTCTTGAGGTAGTGGCATGGCCAAGCTGCCTTGTGTCCCCTAGAGGCCAAGTGATCTTGACGACCACTTTGACAGACCGTCTAGGGCACCACGATTCATGGTGGTGCCCGTGGTCTTTTGGGTAGTATCTCCCTCAACTGCTCCCAACTCCATGAGCCTTCCCATGGCCTGTGGTCATGACCACGAGCCGTGAAGTGGCTCGTGAAGAGGTGCCTTGGCTTGGCACCTTTCTATGGCTTACTGCCTAGTCAACCACGGGTGGCACCACGACTCGTGGTGGCCACCACGGGTCGTGAAGACCCTCGTGGTCTAGTAAGGTAGTAGCTAGGACTAGTTTTATGTAGCCTAGGTTCCCAAACCATGTCCTACACCCAAAGCCCTTAGCCCTTACCCTTGCCCTTAACTCTTGACGTTAACTCGCACGTTTAGGCTCTAGTTTAACCTATCATTTTCCGAGTCGTTACATTATCCCCCACTTAAGAACATTCATCCTCGAATGCCACTTTAAGGGAAAACGACTCAATACTAGCAGCCCATCATGCATGACACATCAATATAAATGTATATCATAGGAGGAAACAACAACTCCACATCAATAAGCTCAATGCATTACAAGAATGTAGGAACTACTTCTACAAACACATTAAGCAAAATAACATTAACATTTCTCATTTCATTGGAGGAATTTCCTTCTCCAACTCACATAATGCCCATTACAACATCATAAGGCAATTTATGCAACTCATTTCAAAACACACATTTAAGCATGCTCAACAAGTCAACTCATGAAGCATTTGGGCAACTCATCATAGATGAATATCAACATGAGGAATAAAATCATGAAAGCTCTTTTTCTTATTTAAACATGAATCTCATCAAAACATGCATGACATAAGGAGAACATGGAAACACATATTCACACATGACTCCAAAAGATGAAAGAAGCTACAAGGAACTCTTGGTCTCAAGCTTGAATAGGAACAAAAAAAGTGACAAGGATATCAAAATTCACCGCAACCTACTATTCAACATACCATCCACCACTTAGGAGAAAACCCAACTAAGGCTAACATGAAAAACAACATAAGAACCTTAACAAGACATTCATGACCATAAGGAACTATTACTTACCAGTGCTTACATCCATATTAGCTCCTTTGTCCTTGTTAGCTTGAAGAGCATAGAAACGGTTCCTCTTTGCAGCATGAAGATCCGGACCACTAAGAGAAACTTGTTTGGCCTCCCTTCCTCTAGCCGTAAGAGTAGGACAATTTTTCACTTGGTGATCATTCTTTCCACACCATAGCACCCACTAGTACCAGCTAGGCATTTCCCAAAATGCTTCTTCCCACAATTGTGGCAAGTAGCTTTAGAAAATTGAGATCACCTTAGGTTTTCTTGAAGAATCTTTGTTTGGAGCTATCTTCTTGAACCTAGGTTAACCTTGTTCATCGGGCCTAGACCTCTTCACCTCCCTATTCTTCCTCTTAAGCTTGGACTCCTCAATAGATTGAGCATATACCATAAGTCTAGAAATGTTCATGTCATCATGGAGCATCGCCGTACGACAGTCTTTCTCAACTAGGTCGGATATACCGGTAAAAAACCTACTCAACTCATCTCTAGGGTTAGACACCAAAGATGGAGCGTACTTAGACAATTGGGTAAACTTCAAGGAGTACTCATGGCCATTCATGTTACCTTGCCTAAGGTTTATAAACTCTTCCACCTTAACCTCCCTTTTCTCACTGGGAAAGTACCTATCAAGGAAAGCCTTCTTAAACTCCACCCATTCTATAGGACCTACTCCTATAGACCTATTGCTTTTCCATTGAGTGAACCAAATTTGGGCAACATCTTTCAATTGGTAAGTGGAAAGTTCTGCTTTTTCAATAGAGGTCACTCCCATAGCATTAACAACCTTGTACACCTCATCCAAAAACTATTGGGGATCCTCTCCCACCTTAGAACCTAGGAAAACCGGAGGATTCATCCTCACAATGTCTCTCAACCTAGAGGCCATAATACTCACCATAGGGTTCACATTAGCCTCAACACCCCTAGTGGCTTGAGCCGTCATAGTTTGAGCTTGGGTAGTTACGGCTTGAGCCATTATCAAAAGAGCTGACCTAACCTCCTCATTAGTCATAACTGGAATTTCAACGGAAACTTCATTGCCTTGAGGAACTTGGTCACCTTGAGGATCTTGGGGAGGAACTCTTTCATTCACAACTTCCTCTTCCACTCTCCTTGCGGGCATCCTTCTTGTATTAATATCCTATAAACACAAGAGAAGGATTAAGAAAAGGACAGTTATAGAACTAAACTCTAAGGCATGACTTCACGAATAATGAAAGAAGTGTAACTTCCTAACGTCCTATAGCCTCTCACTCATAGATGTGTCACAACTCACACCGATGAACAAGACTGTAATGACCCGTAAAACGAATAAGTGAAACTAGAGCCTAACTAGTGTGTCTATGAGTCTGGTATGAGGTTTAAGGGTGTATAGTGTTGTCCCGAGATATGGTTGAGGGGTTTAGGGTTTAATCGTCAAGGTACGACTCCCCAAGGACCATCCTAGAGGTCCTTGAGGAGGACCCTTAGCCAAAACCCAAGGCTTCCCCAAAAAAGGGTTTGTTACCAAAAAATGTGGTGACCTACGAAGGGGGGCCATGCCCCATAGGTCAAACCACAACTTATGGACTGTTCGGTGGATCAAGCACCTCAAAACCAAGCCACGGCCCCAAACCACGCTTGACTAGGACGGGGTCATACTCCATACCACGGTCAATAGTTTGGTGGGCGTGGTTTGCCCTTTTGAAAGCTGCAATATTTTGTTGGGGGACGGTTTTAATTAGTTTATTAATGTATTTTAAGGGTTTTAAAAGTATTGAAACATATTTTGAACTTCATTATTTTAAAACCCAAAATACAACCTCCCTTCCCCTCCAAAAGTTCTCTCTCTAGAAACCTCCATTGGAGGTGAAGACTTCAATTTTTTCAAAGGATGTTCATGGGATTCTTCCATTAAAGGTATGTTGGTCTTCATCCTTGACTTATTATCTTTCAAGAAGCCAATTTCAAAGTTGATTTCAAGTCTCCAATGTTACCCCAAAACCCTACTTTTGAATCTATGCATGGGTTTGATTCAAAATGATATCTAAAGTCTTTATTTCTTTCAATTATAAATTAATTGTGGATTTAAAGTTGAATTAAGATGTTATCTTCCTAGAACCCATATTTTCCCCCAAATTCTTATGTTGTAAATTGTGAATTGGGTTTGATTGATCATGAAGTATATTGAATTGTTTAAAGCTTATATTGATCTAGTTGATTGAATCATATCACTATCTATGCCAAATTGAAGTATTCTAGGGTTTTTTGGTGACTTGTGATCATGGCCTTGAAAGGGCAAGTTATGATCAAATTACATGTTGAAGTAGAATTGTGCTTGAGCTATTGATCCACTTGAAAGGTGGAGGTTTTAATTTACTATGTGAATTGTGGTATTTAATTAATGGTTATTTTCCTTGTACCTCTATATGTGAAGCTTAATGTATAATTATGATGTGAAGTGTGTGTGGTATCTAAATGAATGAGTAAGGATCATGTTTAGAAGCTAATTGTGTTATGATTGAATGTTATCTCTCTATTAACACTTGTGAATGATGATGATTATGTGAAATGATATTCTCACATACACACACACACTTGAATTAAGAATGAATGAAGTTCTATGATAATGTTAATGATGATGGGTTAATTGAAAGGCTATTCTCAATTGTACTATAATGAATGTTAATGACTTGTTGTGAAAGGACTTTCTCACAATAAGGGGATTCTTAGGTGAAAGACTATTCTCATCTTTGAATCTATGATCTTTCCAATGAATGAATGAATGTTGGGTTTGGGATAGATGCCCTCACGTGAGCTGAGGCGAGGTATCTAGTAGCAATCTCTTATCCCATAATAATGAATGAAAGTAATGAACGTAATGTACTCCATAGGGAATAATGCTAAGCACCGAGTGAATATTGGTTGAGATTGATACTCATACGTGAGTTGAGGCGAGGTATCTAGTAACAATCTCTTGAGATAGATGCTCATACGTGAGTTGAGGCAGGGCATCTAGTAGCAATATCCCTATCCCTTAAACTATGTGCCCACATAGGTCTAGCTAGTTGATCCACTTAAGCAAAAAACAATGGTCCTACCTTACAGAAGTAGGAATCCCTTATCCGTTGAGGGTGACACCGGGATTCCATGAATTGTTCACACGGTCTATGTCGGTTAAGACTTACCCCCACAAAGAATGTTAATGAACTATGGCTTCTTAAGGATGCATTACTTAGTGTGGGTGGTGGTATGGGACGCCATCCATGCATTGCACAAGTAGGCTTTGAGAGAGGTTGTGGTGTGTTCCTTTATAATGTTAATGAAATGAATGGGTTCTTATGATAATGTTAATGAAGAATGTTGAGCTAATGTATAATTAATGAAGGTGCTCTTAATGTAATGAAACTAATGAATAATGTGACTTATATGTTTAAATGTAATGATGCATGCTATACTTGGGTTGTATTATGATGTACTTCCTTGTCATGACTTATTGTATTTGAATTTGCCTTGCCTATGGTGACTTCAAAGGAGTACTTAGTGTGAGTAGTAGTATGGGATGCTACTTTCACATTGCACAAGTATGACTTAGGGTTGTCTTAGGTAATGGTCCGTATGTGTTGATGTGACCTATAAAGTGTTTATGTCTCTTATATATGTGAATGGTGTAAAGATTGAAAGGTTGAATGGTAAGTTCACCTTTGGTGAACTTAATGTGGAACTTTAGTGTGGATAGTGGTATGGGATGCTATCCATACATTGCACAAGGTATTGCATGAGGGTTACTTGAGGTGAAGGCTTAAAGTGAAGTTAATGGTTTATACGGTTGATCATGTTCTAATGTGGATAAATGACTTGTATGTTGGTTATGCCTTATATTATGCCTCTGATGTTTATGTTCATGAAGATTTATCAAAAATGGCATATATCATGACTTCCAAACAAAATGGCAATTTTAAGCATGCTTTTGCATGGCTATCATACTTAGTACTTAATTGTGCTAACCCCATTCTTCTCCTTTTACTAAAAGTGTAGGTTCCGACAATTGAGTAGTTTTCTCTAGTGAAGCTTGGATTTGAGTTCCCCAGGACTACGTGGTATGTCCTCATAGATCGATGACAAGTGTTAAGATGTTCCTTTCTTTTGATGTAATAGACTAATGTTAAGATTTCAATTCTAAAGGGTCGTGACCCTATTTTGTTTCAAGTATGTTGTTTAGATGGACATGTGAGATGACAAACTTCCGCTTGCTTTTAAATGTTTTGATTGCTGGATTTATAAAAGAAAAATTTTCATTTTGCACTATTTCTAGGTATATTATGCAATGAAAATGCTGTGAGGCTTGTATAAGACCCCTTCGGGGTCGAGTACGCAGTGTTACTTCTAAGGGGTAGCCCCGGGTCGTGACAAACATGGTATCAAATCGTAAGGTTTCGGGAATGGTCTTAGGATTGATGTCTCAGAAGACATGTCTAGTAGACTCTTGTTCATCAGTATGAGTCGCGACACATCTATGAGTGAGAGGCTATAGGATGTTAGAGAGTTACACTTCTTTCATATTCTTGAAGTCGTGCTTTAGAGTTTAGCTCTATAAGTATCCTTTTCCTAATCCTTCTCTTGAGCTATTCATCCACATGAAAGGTGGAGGTGTTTATTTACTATGTGAATTGGGGTATTTAATTGATGGATATATTCCTTGTACCTCTATATGTGAAGGTTAATGTATAATTATGATGTGAAGTGTGTGTGGGATCCAAATGAATGAGGTAGGATCATGTTTAGAAGCTAATTGTGTTATGATTGAATGTTATCTCTCTATTAAAACTTGTGAATGATGATAATTATGTGAAAGGCTATTCTCATATACACACACACACTTGAACGTAGAATGAATGAAGTTCTATGACATTGTTAATTATGATGGATTAATTGAAAAACTATTCTCAATTGTACTCTAATGAATGTTAATGACTTGTTGTGAAAGGACATTCTCACAATAAAGGGATCTCAGGTGAAAGGCTATTCTCTTCTTTGAATCTATGAGCTTTCCAATGAATGAATGAATGTTGGGTTTGGGATGGATGCCCTCACGTGAGTTGCGGCAGGGTATCTAGTAGCAATCTCTTATCCCATAATAATGAATGAAAGTAATGAATGCAATGTACTTTGTTGGGAATAATTCCAAGCACCAAGTGGATATTGGTTGAGATGGATACTCATACGTGAGTTGGGGCGGGCCATCTAGTAACAATCTCTTGAGATGGATGCTCAAATGTGAGTTGAGGAGGGGAATCTAGTAGCAATCTCCCTATCCCTTAAACTATGTGCCCACATAGGTCTAACTAGTGGATCCACTTATGCTAGAAACAATGGTCCTACCTTTGGCTAGTAGGAATCCCTTATCCGGTGAGGGTGACACCGGGATTCCATCAATTGCTCACATGGTCTATGTCAGGTAAGGCTTACCCCCACAAAAAATGTTAACGAACTATGGCTTCTTAACGATGCACTACTTAGTGTGGGTGGTGGTATGGGACACCATCCATGCATTGTGCAAGTAGGCTTTGAGAGGTGTTGTGGTGTGTTCCTTTATAATGTTAATGAAATGAATGGGTTCTTATGATGATGTTAATGAAGAATATTGATCTAATGTCTAATGAATGAAGGCTCTCTTAATGCAATGAAGCTAGTGAAGAATGTGACTTATATGTTTAAATGTAATGATGCATGCTATACTTGGGTTGTATTATGATGTACTTCCTTGTCATGACTTATTGTATTTGAATTTGCCTTGCCTATGGGGACTTCAAAGGAGTACTTAGTGTGAGTAGTAGTATGGGATGCTACTTTCACATTGCACAAGTATGACTTAGGGTTGTCTTAGGTAATGGTCCTTATGTGTTGATGTGACCTATAAAGTGTTTATGTCTCTTATATATGTGAATGGTGTAAAGATTGAAAGGTTGAATGGTAAGTTCACCTTTGGTGAACTTAATGTGGAACTTTAGTGTGGATAGTGGTATGGGATGCTATCCATACATTGCACAAGGTATTGCATGAGGGTTACTTGAGGTGAAGGCTTAAAGTGAAGGTAATGGTTTATATGGTTGATCATGTTCTAATGTGGATAAATGACTTGTATGTTGGTTATTTCTTATAATATGCCTCTTATGTTTATGTTCATGAAGATTTATCAAAAATGGCATATATCATGACTTTCAAACAAAATGTGTGTTTTAAGCATGTTTTTTGCATGGCTATCATAATTAGTACTTAATTGTGTTAACCCCATTCTTCTATGTTTACTACAAGTGTAGGTTCCGACAATTGAGTGGTTTTCTCTAGTGAAGCTTGGACTTGAGTTTCGCAACACTAAATGGTATGTCCTCATAGATCGAGGACAAGTTTTTAGATGTTCCTTTCTTTTGATGTAATAGACTATTGTTAAGATTTGGATTGTAAAGGGCCGTGACCCTAATAATTTTCAAGTATGTTGTTTAGATGGCCATGTGAGACTATAGACTTCCGCTTACTTTTAAATGTTTTGATTGTTGGATTTATTAAAGAAAAGTTTTAATTCCGCACTATTTCTAAGTATCTAATGCAATGAAAATGCTATGAGGCTTGTATAAGATCCCTTCAGGGTCGAGTATGTTGTATTACTTCTAAGGGGTAGCTCCGAGTTGTGACAAAGACTCTACTATACGTGGCTTGTGAGACATCAATCCTAAAAACCATTTCCAAAATCTTGGGCTCTGATACCATGTTTGTTATGACCCAGGCCCACACCATGGATGCGACAAACTATCAAAACTTCATTTAAAAACACTTGAAAACACAGCGGAAATCTACTAAAGTCTCACATGGCCATCTAAACAATATCTTGACAACTAAAGTAGGGACACGACCCTTTACAATTGAAAAGACTAGAAATGTCTATTACATAACAGAAAAGAAACTTCAAAAGTACTTGTCCTCGATCTATGTGGACATACCAATTAGCCTTGGAGAAAAACTCAATCCAAGCCCTTGAACTAGAGAAGTAATCACTTGCCGGAACCTACACTTGTAGTAAAATAAGAGAAATATGGGTTAGCACACAAAAATGTACTAAGTGTGACGACCATGCAAAAACCTGCTTATGCCACTTTTAAAAATATCATGGGCAATAGAATAAGAGACATCAAATACAAGTATAATCCTCATACAAGTCATAACATCACATTTGGACAATATCATATAAACCATTACCTCACATTAAACTTTCACTTCAAGTAACCCTCATGCTATAACTTGTGCAATGTATGGATAGTGTCCCATACCACCATCCACACTAAAGTACCATATTAAGGTCACCAAAAGTGAACTTACCATTCATTCCTTTTCACCTTTACACAATATCCATACATAAGAGACATCTCATTTCATAAGGCATGACAAGGGAAAATAACTCATAATATAACCCAAGGAAAGATTCATACAATAGCCATTAAGACTTAGAGAACTCACTATGACCCTCTCAAAGCCTACTCGTGCAATGCATGGGATGGCATCCCATACTACCACCCACACTTCATAGAACTTCTGAAGAAACCATAATGCACATCTCACATGATGGGAATAAGCATTTAACCAACATAGGCCATGTAAGCTTGACATGGAATCTAGTGCGATATAACCCCACACCGTAAAAAGGTGGTCTACTTGCTTAAGGTAATACCGGTAACATTAGCTTAGATGGATCCACTAGCTAGACCTATGTGGGCACATAGTTAAGAGATAAGAAAGATGTTCATTGAAATCCGGCCTAACGTAGGGAGAACTTCCATCTTGCCTTATCCTTTCAGTGCTTAGCCTACATTCCTATAGAGTATTTTCATTTACATTACATTATCATACTTGAGAGGGCCACCAACATTAGGCCTAGCAACCCAAAGTACATTACATATGAAAGGGCCATCAACATTAGGTCAATCGCTTCAAGATATATTATAAGGATAGCTCATTGACTTTCCAACAAAGGGCCACCACCATTAGGTCTACCATTTCAAGGTTCATCATTTCACACAAGAAAGGGCCACCACCATTAGGTCTACCGCTTCAAGTTTTAACATCACATTGGTTCCTAGACTCATCATGAAGGGCCACCAACATTAGGTTTACCAGTTCAAGACATGGCCTAGAATACTTCATTATTCATTCATGAAAGGCTACCAACATTAGGTCTACCAATTCAAGATATTAAGACATGAGCCAAGATACATTCATTATACTAGAAAAGGATGCCTAAGCCTACTAATTCAAGATATACAATATATAGAAGACAACACTTCAAATTTTATCATCATCATTCATGAGTGTCAAATTGAGAAATAGCCTTTCAATAATGACACAAATTCTTTGAAGACATGATTACCTTTACTTCATTGAATTCACATTCATATACAAATTATCATGATAATACTTCAATTCCTCATACAATGCCTTCAAGGCCATGAATCTCAAATCACCAACACACCAAAAATTCACTATAATTAAGGCATTGATAATGATACAATTTAATAACTCAAAGCAATTTAGACATATTCCATTCATAAGCTTTCATAATCAACAAACCCAGTTCATAAAGGCACAATTTAGGAATTGAGAGAAATCATGGGTTCATAGAGTATTTTCATCATAAATCACCAATTAAACACTAATACAATCATAATATGACATTAATACCCATTTGAAATCGTTTGAACAATGAACCCATGAGATTGAGTAAAACCCTAGGTTTTTCATGAAGTTTGAAAACATTGAAAAATTACTTTGAATTGACTCTAGGGGTGAAAGATACCCCTAGAAGAAGGATCACCATACCTTCTTGAGATTCCCCAAGAAATTGGAGAAGAAACACCTTGAATCCACAACCCTAGCTCCCACATCTTCTTCTTTTTCTTTGGGAACTTCTAGAGATATAATTTTTTAAACGAAGAACTTCTTTTGGGTTTTAGAGAAATATGGAGTAAATGACTTATTTTAGGACTTAAAACTATATATAATAGTGATATAAAGCTTTTAAAATCAACCCCACATAATAATTAGTGAAAGGTAAATTACTTAAACACCCTCATTTTAGGCAGCCCCGTCAGGGAGCACACCCAACCAAACGGGTTGTGAGGGGCACCATGGCTCGTGGTGATGCCCGTTGTCCCCTAGGAAATGTGCCTCTCAACCTTCACAAGCCCTCAAAGGCCTAAGGGAGGACCACGAGTCATGGTCTTGAGGCAGTAGCTTGGACAAGCTGCATTGCCTCCCTTTGAGGCGAAGTGATCTTGACGACCACTTTGATGGAACGTCTAGGGCACCATGGCTCATGATAGTGCCCGTGGTCTTTGGGGAAGTAGCTCCCTCAACTTCTCTCAACCCCTACCAGGCTAAGGAATCTCTACGAGCCTTCCGATGGCCCGTGGTCATGATCACGAGCCGTGAAGTGGCTTGTGAAGAGGTGCCTTGGCTTCGAACCTTTATAGGGCTTACTGCCAAGCCAACCACGGGTGGCACCATGACTAAAGACCCTCGTGGTTTAGTAAGGCAGTAGCTAGGACTAGTTTTAGGTAGCTTAGGTTCCCAAACCATGGCCTACATCCAAAACCCTTAGCCCTTGCCCTTAACTCTTGACGTTAACACCCACGTTTAGGCTTTAGTTTAACCTATCATTTTTTGAGTCATTACATATCTACTAAGGATGGTAAATGTGATATGAGATATGGGTATCTTCTATCTTGGAATGTGAATGTGTGGAAGGGAAGATTGTGGAACATGAGTAATATGTCTCAACTGTTAGAGGGACATATGAAACTCAATCTTGCGTTTGAAGCTATAAAAATTGCTCCTATTAACAAGGATACTGAGAATACCACATCTCACGAGGATGAAAAATTCACTGAGCCTAAATGACCATACATTTGCACTCATCCCCATTACAAGCCTTAAAAAGACCTTTTTGATCTTGAGTAAACCAAATCGAAAGTCGATTGGAAAATAAGGGCAAACCTATGGATGAAAACATGCATTGTGTTCCTCTTTTTTAGTGTGAGCGTTGCATCAGATTCCTGATATTGAATTGATTAACCTCTGTGTGTTAATATGGAATCATTTTTCATGTGAGGGCATTTAGATACTTTTTGTTGAGTTTGAACTTGCACAAGTAGCAAGTATTGCGAGCATGAGAATCTTTTGTAATGGTGTGTCACAACTTGAATCTTTGAGTACACAATTGATCCTTGCATAAGTAAATTGAGTCTTGTTGTGTGCACTCATGATTGAGTCTTGTGTAGCACTGTTTGAGACACCGTTTTTGAACGGCTGAACTTGAGTTTACTTGAGGAAAAGCAAAAGTTTAAGTTGGGGGTGTCGATAAGTCCACAAATTGGACTCATTTAGGGCTTTATTTTTATAGAAATAGTGTCCTCGAATGCTTATTTTGCCTCAATATCTGATGAAAACTCTTAAGTTTCAGGTATTTGAAGTTTTAGTGGAAGTATTGACACTTAGGCACAAAAAGGAACAAAAAGGCTGAAAAGAACGAAGAAACTGAAGCATGAGCATCGCCAAGAACCTTTGGCGATTCGCCAAAAGGACAGACTCCACCCTTTCTTCCAGTATGCGAAGCCCTGAAGGAAGAGGATCAAAAAGGCGATGAAAGGAGCAGTCGACGCTTCGCCGAATAGTTCTATGAAGCAGTACTATACAACCCAATGGTCAAGAACGTGAAGATGCTGAAGGCAAGCATGAAACGACGATGAAACAGAAGAAGGGCGAGTCACCGAGTCATTCGGCGGCATCGACTAACATCGCCGAAAGATCCGCAGCGCTATTTTCTGAAGTCAAAATAGAATAGTACGTTTTTAGATATTTTCTCTCAAGTTTGGAGAGGGTTTTGTGAGAGACTTGAAGAGAGAAGGATTTCATCTTCCCCAAGTTGGAAGTGGGTCTTCTCCGCTCTTCTTCCTTTGCTTAAATCAAGGTTTAATTTCTTATACCCATTTGATTTTAGTAACAGTTTAGGTGTATTTTGTTATTTCTTGATGTGTGGCTAAAAAACCCCATTCTTGGGGTGTGATTTAGCAAATATGTGTTGATATTGTTGTTGGGTCTTGCTTGCTAATAGGTTAGATGTAGTTTAGTGGTGATTTCACCTAGTGGTTGTGGTTGAATCTAAAGGATTTGTAGTTGCAAATACAAAGCCACCCATATGTTTTCGGCTTGCCCGAGAGAGATCGCAAAACAAAGACCACTAGACTGATGGCCTAAGGAGTGGGTCAACATGAGGTTCAGCCCGAGAGGGTGAGCCCTAGTCCCATATCCTAACACTCAGCTCGAGAGAGTGAGTGGGGTAAGGCATAGGTTGTTCTTCATGCGGCAAATAGGTGTCTGGGAGGAACGCATTTGAAACGGGGTAAGTTGCCCGAGAGGGAACTTATTTCCATTTAAAGCTTAGCCTAGTCACTATTATCTTACAAATCTCCTTTCAAAAGCATGTACCCAACTACTTATCTCAACTTGTTTGCGGTCACACCCGAAGAACATTTGCCCGTACTTGATTTTCTTGTTAATTTTTGCTACTTTTACTAATTGTGACAAAAACCCCAAATCGTTATTGGGCACTTTTGTGTCACCCCCTTTTATTTATTATGTTTTTACTCATTAATATCTTTAGCTACGACTACTTACAACTTAATTTTATTTTTCTATCAATTCTCAAAACCACTCCCTTGGGACACGACCCCAACCTTTAGTTGGGTTACTATACTATCGACGATCGTAGACACACATACCGTGGTTAGTGTCGGTGGTCATGATAAACATCAAAGGCTCAGCTTGCAAAAGCACAACCAGAGGGACCATGTTGAGAAGAACTGGCTGCCTTGAAGGAACTTCAATAGAGGCTTCTTTAAACCCATGCTAAGGCATATGCTCTACTAATACTCTGTCAATCCCTTGCTCCTAAGCTTCCTCTCTCTTCCAAAATCATGTATCAGTTCCCGTTCCTCATTTTATATTCAAACTTAGTGGGAATTGTCCTGGTTCTCATTTGTAATAATATATGCAATGTTTTGATTATTGATCTTTTGTTTATGAGTGAAAAAGGCATTGTTTCTACTAACTTGTCTCATTACTTTATGCATTTTTACTCATGCTCAGTGTTGCCCAAATGGCGATGAATTTTCTTCAACTGCATTTTTGTCAACTTGGTTTACTATTTTAACTCCTTTTATGATGTCAAACGTTGACAATTGTTAATGTATGAGATCAATGTTTGTCACTTGAAGAGGACATGGTCATGCCGATAAGGGAGATCTGGTGAAAGAGGGAAGAAGTTGAATAAGTTTGTCATCAGTTGTGGGAAATTTTGTGGCCTTGCCCCTGGATACAACTGCATCCTCGTTAAGTTCAATCCCCTTTGCTTTCTTTTGGGGTGGCATGTTTCTTCTTGCAACTTTAGGTCTGGCGATGTCTGCAAAACGTCGGGAAAAAGTTAAAGTCAATTCAAATAAGATCACAGAAAATAGTTGCATACAAACTCTCCAAACTGGTCGGCGAGTTGCCGAATCGCTTTTGCGAGCTAGATCGGGCTCGCCGAAAGGATTGGCTAAAAATTTTTGGCTAGTCAGCGATGGGAAGGGCCTTTCGGCGGGCAAGGGCTAGCCCGCCAAAAGTTACAATGCGAAAAAGGCTCAGGGGTGCAGACAAAGGGCGATCAAGAAGACTTTCGGCAAGTCGCCGAGTGCCCTTGGCGACCTCAGGCTTCTCGCCAAAAGTTACAGAACCCAATATCAAATAAGGAATGAAATTAAAGGTGAGATGGGGAACTTCGGCGAACCGCCGACTGGTTCGGCGAGCTCGACCCAGCTCGCCTAACGACCCAACGTGCCTACTTTCAACCCATTTTCTCGAATTAATCCCCGCAACCTCTGAAAAGAAAATCAACCCATGCACAACTCAAATTAAAGCAAGACCCATAGCACCCATTACCTCGAGATACTTAGACTTCTCCCGGTTTTGCCAAATTTGGCCAATTGACAACCTTTTCCCTTAAGAATGACGTCACCCATTCTATCATTGGGCAAATTACGTCATTTGGCACAAATATGGGTTACTTAGACTTCACCCAACTAAAACCATGGACATGCAACCACAACCCCACAAAATTTAATTCATTTCAAAGCACAAGAATACTGGATTTCATAATCAAAATATTATGGGCAAGATTATCAAATTAAAATACGCATTCAAGCATTCTACTCCTATATGAGAGGCCCAACACACTTCAACAGGATAATATTATTGCAAATGAGTAAAAAGTCGATAAAAATAAACTTGAGGTTCGGAAAAACAACCTTTTATGCCAATTAAATTGAGATTGTAATGCTAGGCGGCAAAGTATTCCCAATCTGAGCACCAATCTACTACTCAAATACAGTAATAAAACAAGAAATATAGAAAATACTAATTGGATGCGAGTTTAGAAGATGAAAAGTGAGGGAAGTGAAAGAACTTGAGAATTTAAACCTTTGGCCTTTTAAAAACCGTCTAGTTCTCACCTATTCGACGACATTAGTCTGCTCGCCGAATGATCACTTATCTCGCCAAGTTTTATAGGACCTCTAGTTAAACTGGAGGTCCCAACAGCGGACTAGATCACGATCGCCGACCAGGTCGGCGCTTCGCCAATAATTTTCTGAGCTCACCGAGTTTTACAGACTCCACTTTAAACACGTCTTGAGTCCAACGGTGGTCTAGGTCGAGATCAACGACAACTTCGGCGATGCGCCGACTGGATCTTTAGCTTGCCAATCTGCACTTTTCAAACACTTTCCACACTTTAACCTGCACGATCAACACACCATTATTTCTAAAATAAACATAAAGCGATAAAACCATGGGTTGCCTCTCAAGAAGCGTCTTATTTAACGTCGTGGCACGACGCAACTCCTCACTCAACCTCCATTTTTGGGGTTGACCTTAGTGTCACTAGGGAACCCCTCTTGGTTATTTGGGTAAAGATGAGGCAATGCATGACCCATGATGGTTTCAATTAGTTGGATAGATCTGGAGTGAGAGCCAATCATTTGATTTAGCACCTCAACATTTTCCCTTATCTTCTCTAGCACTCTATATTGCTCATTGAGCTTTTGGAGAATGATTAATTGTGTATCCTTGATATGTCTACTCTCATCGTCCTTAGACTCTCTCCGCTCATGAGGACGTATGTATCTATCATTTCTTTTGCATTGGACTTCAACCTCTAATATTTTCTTGGCCAAATTGTCCAACTGAGTTAATAGTGGGACCAAAAAGTGGTCCTCGTCCCTTTATTGATTAGTCTCAGTTGATTGGCCACCATCGTTATCAACTATGATGTAACACCTCATATTTTACGTGTACTAGTTCCATGTATATGACGCTTATAAATTGCCTTGTGGTATAGTTATGGAGTCTGTTTCCTATGCGACTAGTGACAATATAATAGGTTTAAAGTTGTAATACCCTGTGCCTTCCAACACATATACGACTAAGTGAACTCAAAAACAATTCGAACTCGGGAAATGTGGTTTTCGATGTAAAAGTCAAAGTGGTTAAGTGCGTATTAGTGCTACGGTCTTGTAAAGAAACTAAGATTGGGAAAATGGTGTAACAATAAGTGAGGTGCTTGCTTGAATAAACTATGATAGTAGGTGACAAGTAGGTGATGCACCTACTTAGAATTAGTGGACTGAATTTTAATTAAAAGGGGCAAGTAGGTGATGCACCTACTAGAATAATTGGACTGCATTTTAAGTGAAACGAGCAAGTAGGTGATGCACCTACTTAGAATAAGTGGACTGCATTTTAAGTGAAAAGGGAAAGGAGGTGATGCACCTACTTAAAAACTTGTGGCAGAACTTTAGGAGGTGATGCACCTGCAAAGTAAAGGACCATATTATTTCTCCATTTTATGAAGTGAAAACGTCCAGAAGGCACTTGTAAAGCACTCAAGCTCATCACATCTCCTCCATCACTTATTCTCCAGAAAATTACTCCCAAGGAAAGCCATAGAAGCACCAAGAGTTCTGGTCTACAGCTTCACCATTAAAATATGAAGGAAACAGGTGTTTTTAAAGTACAAGTTGGTAGAAACATCTCCCATCTTAGGGAATTCAAGTGAATAATCTGATTTAACATCAAGGTGAGGGGGAGAGGACAACCTAAACCTTGAAGAATCCAAGTCTTAGCAAGTGTGGTTTCTTTCTAGCAAGGTAAGCTATGAAAATATTCATTCCTCTCTTGTTCTTGCATTGTTTGTGAAAGTTTGTATGCGTTAATGAACTGAGGAGTGTTGCCTCTATATGGTGTGGGCTTGGTAAAAGTTCAGGAAGGATGTGCTTGTTGGGACAGCCATGGAGTGGAGTCCCCTTAAATTTTGATTGTGAGCTCGTTTTGAGCATCTTAAATGTAATTTTAGTTGGAACTCACGGGGTGTTGATCAGAAGATATGAGTTCATATTGTGACTTCTACATTTTGATGCTTAGGGACTATTTTTTGTATTATAAAATAAGGAGGTCTGGCTGGACATGTGCAGAGAATTCATGGGAACTAGTTAGAGGACCACTTGATTGAATGTTGCATGAGCTTACTTCCTGCCATTCCTTTAATATTGTTTTCCTTTAAAAAATTTTAGATGAGAATGGATGGGAAGAACACTCGTGATGGGATGAATTATAGATATGCTGCCAATTACTGTTTCGGTCTTATGAAGTAGCCCAAACTTGTTGATCAACTACTAATGCTAGTTTTATTATTTACTCCATTGTAGATAAATAATCTGAAAGGAAGACGGTTAACTCATTGTAATATCCAATGTTGTGCAGCTGGTATCTAAGGCTATTCGATTTCATATTTCTTTGGCATGACTCCAAAATTTGTATTACAAAGTAAGCTTTCTAAGTACCCTTGGTAGTGATTGATCCATAGTTCCAGTTCCTACACCCTAGAGAATTAAAGTGACTACTCTAATATGAGTTTATTACTAAATGTATGTGCTTACTCTACTAGGTATTATCTTGCAAGGTTTAAACTTATTTCATCATCAAAGTACCCTTGGCACGTATTCCCCTTATATAAGTCAAAATGATCCTAGATTACAAATGGTACACATGTTTATATGTTGGATATACAATCTGCCCATATCTTGCCAACTTGCTTCAATTGTCTATTCCATCATATATGTCATCTTTTCACATGTTCATATGTTTCCTTTATTGGTTATTACTCCCATTGTGTTAGACTATAATATTACCTCACATGATCCCTACTTGCTCTATTATACGTTTTATATGTAATTACTTGGAATATGTATCCGTCCTTAAGTTGAATCTGTCCACATTCTCCCTTGGATCTACATTCATGTAGACCTTGTATTTGATATTAGTTAGTGAGTATTTGTCTATCATAGAGAGTTCGAATCTCTTGGCTGAATGTAAAAATGTCTTCACTTGATAAGTGCTTCAATTTAAGATGTCAAAATGCTTACTGAGTCATATAAGCTCCTAAGTATTACTTTGGTGTCAGATTTTCTTCGCACGTCATTGTCATTATCGTAAGTCCATATTCGTATGTCTTCTACTACTGGTCCATAGTACCAAATCTCAACAACGATTATGACCACCAAAACAACAATCTCAAAAAAGTTATGATCATCAAAAGAACAATATCTAAAGAGTTATGAACATCAAAACAACGATCTCAAAGATTAAAGAATCTAAGTGAAGCAATCTATATAATTGTGGGTGGCAGCCCAAGGGCAAATGCCTAGCATGGGTCAATCCTAATTGGTATAGAAGGGTGGCAACTCAGGGGCGAAAGCATAGCATGGGCCGATCCCAATTGGTATAGAAGGGTGGCAGCTCAGGGGTGGAAGCCTAGCATGGGTCGATCCCAATTTGTGGAATTATGAGGACAGCATCCCAAGGGTTAAAATGCCTAGCATAGGTCATCCACTTCTACCACTAATCAGCTGGTCATTTGTATCATATGCCTTATCAAGATTTTAACGTACAGTTAAGTAAAGAAGAGAATGTAACATACATGATTCCACAAGTATAAGTAAAGGTGGTCTCTAATCCTTATCTATTGGTATTTGGTTTCACTTGAGCTTTCATTTTACATATGGTTGTATTATGCCTTACATATTCAGTACATTCTTTCGTACTGACGTCCCTTATGGGGACATTGCATTTCATGATGCAGGTACAAGTACTCAGCTAATAAATCTCCCCAATAGAAGCACATAATACTCAGCGGTTGCTGGTGAGCTGCAGGTTGATTCGGGGCTTTGCCGATTCTTTACTTTGCGTATTTTCCTAGTTGTACAGTCATGGATTCCAATAGAGGCTTTGTAGACATTGTAAAACTATCATCTGTATTCATAGTTTCACTTGTCACATGTATCGGTTCAGCTAGTCGACATGTATTGTATACGAAACTTCTCATTAGTAAATCTATTTTCATAGTAGTTTACTTCATCATAGGTCACTTGTAAAGCATGTATTCATATGGTACTTGTCTGCCTCACCTAGGGTTGGGGTGTCACAAAAGTGGCATCAGAGCAGTTTGTCCTAGGGAGTTTACAAAGCCGTGTCTAGTAGAGCCTTACTTATGAATGTGTTGCGCGCCACATTTATAATTAGGGGGCTGCTTGGACATTTAGAAAATGTTACCTTCCTTCATAATCCAAATCGTGCGATAGAGCGAAGCTAAGAAGACAATTTCCACTTTAACCTAATTATGTTATTCATATTATACTTACTATGGTTAAGGGTAATGCTAGCTAAAATGTCAACAGATTAGATTGAGCTCATTTTATTCGACCATCCCACTCCACAAGGTATGTAAAAGCATTTATGTTATCTGCATCTAAAGTTGCATTTGTACAATTTGTATAACGTTGGTTCAATTGATAAAGATATAGTATATGCTTAAAAAATGATGGGTTACCAAGTTACATATATGCGCTGTAGCATTTCAAAGCACATTTTCTTAGGAGGATGTAACCAATTCTTGAGTTCTATATTTCCTCCATATTTATAGGATATGTTTCTATATGGGACACTCATTCTTAGTCTGTGAGACACAAAATTTCCAGCTTTACACATGTACAAAAAATTGATGTTGTTGAACCAATTTCTTTTAGTTGAAAGAGGGAAGTGGCACAATTCGAAAGGTGAATGTATCAGTGCTATTGTGTTACTAGAGAGGTACCTAATTGGCTGGCAAGGCCCAAATTCTCACCATCCTGAGAATATGTTAATAGTTGGCTTTTTATATGGTATGTGCCAACCACCCTGAATAAGTACTAATAACATTTGTATTCTCTTCATGGGTATAAAACTTAGGGATAATTTTGCCAATTGCTGCAAATGATGTATGGTAGTTCCTACTATAATCTATGGTTTGGCTATAGAGGGTTAGTATGTGACTAAAGGGGTAAGGTTAACAAAAGGAAAATTGATTAGTTTGACCTAAGTTGTGATTAGTTAGGTTGTACATAGTGGGATTGGAGTACATGAAGTTACTAATTTTGAATAAAGGTACTTGTTAGATAGGAAGCATGTGAGAATGAAGCTTAAATGACACGGGCCGAATATGTACGTAGATTTTCTAGTTAGAAAGATATGAGACATGTCAAACCCCCTAAACATAGGAGTAGGGGTGATATGAGGATGCTATAGAGGAATGAGATGGCTATGAAGGAGTGATTGCTAAGTGTAAGAGGCAAGAATAAGGTATCAGAAAAGTCATTTTAGTATTGATTCAAGTCTTGATATTTGGTCTTGATAACAAGAAAAAAAAGGGGAATAGAAAGGTTACCTAGATAGAAGATACATGGACCTAGTTCATCTATATAATTAGTACAAAAGAGAAGTAGAGCATTACACATATATGGACTTCCATCGATTTGAATAATGCTACTACAGGTTCATTTAATATATTCCTGCAGTAATTCATCAATCATAGTCCAGTTAGGGGAGAGGAAAAATTGATCATATGCTTGTTGTTCTTATTCGCTACCTTGCTTTGGAAAAGAGTCAGATCACCCTCACATGTTATAAAAAAAAATCTATTAGTATGGCCAGACCTATCTAGTTAAGCCCAAAGCAGCTAACTCTGAGACGTTATGAATAATGATATAACTTTATAGGTACCTGACATTTACTTGTTATTAGAGTTCATGTTTTATGGTGTGTTCAAGCTTCACTACTTATTTTCTATTTCGACCTTCAAAGGGCACCAGACATTGAGTGTGATATAACACAAGCTAGTAATGAAGGCAAAGTTGACCTTGGCCTCCTACTCCAAAAGATGAACTATTGAGGATTTTCTTTTTCTATCTTAACTGTAGTATTTATATTGACCTAGATGAAAGCCTAGTCCCAATATCAGAACACCTATAAGAATTATTAGGGGATTGAAGAGAGTAGATGGGGAAATCAATTGAATGTGCTTTGAGGTGAGTAAGGAATATGAACAGAACTGTCCCACTCGTGACTTAATGCTTAAGACTATGTGTTTGCCGTTAATATGGTAGAGTGGTTCTATAGGATATCTCGTAGTTTCCAATGATGGTCTATTATATAATTATACATGCTGCATGTTCTATAACTTATCTATTTGTATGTCATTTTCCCTTTGTGGATTACTTTCTCACATGTTACCTAATGTCATAGAATGCTTGCATGTAAGTGTTATCCGCTTCAGAGCACCCTTGTTTATTGATGTATGTTTTCGTAGGACCTTTTCCTTACATGTTATTTTATTGTACTGGTTACTTTCCATATGCCACTTGTCCATATTGTGTGGATACTGCATGCTAAATGAGCATATGCTATGAGATTGCTCGTGGGTTATACGACTCACATATCACTTGTTTACATGTCATATGCATCATAAAACATATATATTACATGCCTCATAGCCTATTTTCTTAAACAGTACAGGCATTATAGCTTTTCTAGCCATGTTTCATGTGCTGACTTTCGCATATTTCATATCTGTACTTATTGACATGTTAGTCCACCTATCCATGTGATATAACGCACTTTCTCAATGTGATTTGTGTTCCGTGTATAGTCTACTTACGTATTATATATTTCGTAGCTTTAGTACTCATGCATCATATGCTCATCTAGTCCACTTCCTATATTTCTTATAGTTCATTCACCCACACGCTACCGTATGAACCATATGCGCGCGTACATCACATATTTCTATAGCTAAATGCCAGTATATTATATGCTCCCTTTTGTGCTAGTCTGCATGTGTGTCAACCCAATGTGACTTATTTATCCGTATACTATGCCCCTCTGTGCTTATCGACTTGAGTTTTGAACATCCTGGGAAATTGTTTCCTTGTATCATTAGGTAGTGAAGATTTTGACCAGAAAAGGTTGGGCATATATGTAAGTTTTATCACAACCATAGATAAATAACTTAGCATAATGCCTTATCCGAATGTGCAGCATAAAAATTTAGAGTTTATATTAATAGCTATGTGTTCTTATAAGACTCATCTCTAAAAAGCGTCAAAAGATAAAAGAGAAAGAAAAGTACAGCCCCGATAGGTTAGGCCTATGATTTTATGTGTCCATTCCATATACAAAAATTGGGAGATACTATAGTTATTCTTGATTGTTAGGCCCGGAAGCTAAGCACAAAAGGTGTAACCTTCATTGAAGTATTGTGGAAGGACTAGAATATAACGAAAGATACGTGGAAATAGATGATAGTCGAGATCCTAAATACCCTTCCTCATTCTAAACATCAGCATAAAGATCTGAGATCATGTGGTCCCCTTATATGATCATAAGTCCTACTAGCATTTGTTCATTTGATATGTCATTTGCATGTCTTGTGTTTAGGTATATTAAATTACTTATTAGTATGAGTTCTACTTGTGTGTCTTCGGTGGATTACATGGTCAAGAAAGAGGTTTAATTTGTCCTATTCTTATTCATGAACCATATCAATTTAGACGTCCCACGTAACTTGACTATACGTGTTTTAGGTTAGTCTATAGATTTTGGATAGTCCTACTTACAAGGAAAACTCTTGCGAATCTCCAAATGAAATTCCAGGAACCAACTATCAACTGCAGTTATCATTCGAGGACGAATAATCATAAGAGGGGAGGATGTAACACCCCATATTCTACGTGTACTAGTTCTATGTATATGACGCTTATAAATTGCCTTGTGGTATAGTTATGGATTCGGTTTCCTATGCCACTAGTGAAAATATAATAGGTTTAAAGTTGTAATACCCCGTGCCTTCCAACACATATACAACTAAGTGAACTCAAAAACAATTCGAACTCGGGAAATATGGTATTCGATGTAAAAGTCAAAGTGGTTAAGTGCATATTAGTGCTACGGTCTTGTAAAGAAAGTAAGATCGGGAAAATGGTGTAAAAATAAGTGAGGTGCTTACTTGACTAAACTATGATAGTAGGTGACAAGTAGGTGATGCACCTACTTAGAATTAGTGGACTGAATTTTAATTAAAAGGGGCAAGTAGGTGATGCACCTACTTAGAATAAGTGGACTACATATTAAGTGAAAAGAGCAAGTAGGTGATGCACCTACTTAGAATAAGTGGACTACATTTTAAATGAAAAGGGAAAGGAGGTGATGCACCTACTTAAAAACTTGTGGCAGCACTTGAGGAGGTGATGCACCTGCAAAGTAAAGGACCATATTATTTCTCCATTTTATGAAGTAAAAACGTCCAGAAGGCACTTGTAAAGCACTCAAGCTCATCACATCTCCTCCATCACTTATTCTCCAGAAAATTATTCCCAAGGAAAGCCATAGAAGCTCCAAGAGTTCTGGTCTACAGCTTCACCATTAAAATCTGAAGGAAACAGGTGTTTTTAAAGGACAAGTTGGTAGAAACATCTCCCATCTAAAGGAATTCAAGTGAATAATCTGATTTAACATCAAGGTGAGGGGGAGAGGACAACCTAAACCTTGAAGAATCCAAGTCTTAACAAGTGAGGTTTCTTTCTAGCAAGGTAAGCTATGAAAATATTCATCCCTCTCTTGTTCTTGCATTGTTTGTGAAAGTTTGTATGTGTTAATGAACTGAGGAGTGTTGCCTCTATATGGCGTGGGCTTGGTAAAAGTTCAGGAAGGATGTACTTGTTTGTACAGCCATGTAGTGGAGTCCCCTTAAATTTTGATTGTGAGCTCGTTTTGAGCATCTTAAATGTAATGTTAGTTGGAACTCACGGGGTGTTGATCGGAAGCCGTGAGTTCATATTGTTACTTCTACATTGTGATGCTTAGGGACTGTTTTGTGTATCATAAAATAAGGGGGTCTGGCTGGACATGTGCAGAGAAGTCACGGGAACTGGTTAGAGGACCACTTGATTGAATGTTGCATGAGCTTACTTCCTGCCATTCCTTTAATATTGTTTTCCTTTAAATTTTTTTAGAGGAGAATTGTCACGACCCAAGCCTAGGGCCTAGACGTGACCGGCGAATGGGGAACCCGAAGGAACCCCAAACAAGCCTCATAGCGTATCATTACACATCCTTGGTCGCGGAAGCAATTAAAATGACCATAAGCAATAAG
>JAJOOF010064535.1:0-14044 GCA_029582545.1 Solanum lignicaule
AGGAGGAGATAAAACAATAGACAAGTAAAATAAACATGTAATATAAACAAATAATCAAGCAAAAGCTAATACGAGAACAACCTAATGTTTGCCTATCGTTAACAATACACACAATAATGAATAAGGAGGAGATAAAACAATAGACAAGTAAAATAAACATGTAATATAAACAAATAATCAAGCAAAAGCTAATACGAGAACAACCTAATGTTTGCCTATCGTTAACAATACACACAATAATGAATAAGGAGGAGATAAAACAATAGACAAGTAAAATAAACATGTAATATAAACAAATAATCAAGCAAAAGCTAATACGAGAACAACCTAATGTTTGCCTATCGTTAACAATACACACAATAATGAATAAGGAGGAGATAAAACAATAGACAAGTAAAATAAACATGTAATATAAACAAATAATCAAGCAAAAGCTAATACGAGAACAACCTAATGTTTGCCTATCGTTAACAATACACACAATAATGAATAAGGAGGAGATAAAACAATAGACAAGTAAAATAAACATGTAATATAAACAAATAATCAAGCAAAAGCTAATACGAGAACAACCTAATGTTTGCCTATCGTTAACAATACACACAATAATGAATAAGAAAATTGAACTTCATTCGTATAGCTTCTTTGGGCCTGTAAACACACTTAGTAAAAGTGTTAGTAATAAATAAAAGAATAATAACTAAAAAAAAATAAGACTCATTTTATATACATGGAAGGCCTTGGAAATCAACGATAATTTCCTCATTGGCCAATTTTAACATACAAAATATAAAAAACTTAAAAACTAAATTTCCATTTTTTAAAACGGTAAGTAGAATTGGTAGTAAAGAGGTCATTCGGATTAAGGGGCCAATAAGGAATATCAGGGTTTGAGGGGTCGCTTGCTGGGGAGATTAAGCAAGCCAAAGCGATGATGTCATTGTCGAAAGTAAAAGTGAGGCTACTCCAGTTCCAAGCATGTCCATTCCAGAGGTTGGCAACCATGAGGTTACTTTCTTGAAAGGGGAGAGGGCCATGAACGAGGCATCGGAGAGGGGGGGGGGGGGGGCTGGGATTAGGAATCCATCGAGAAGTCCAAAGGTTAATGAATTTCCCCGTACCAAGCTTCCAAGCTAAACCTTAGGAGCAAATTCTATTTCCCTTAAGGATATTTTTCCAAACGAACGAATGGGAAGATTTGGAGGTATTAGGCTTATATTTGTCAGCAAAGACTTTTGCCTAAATGGAGTGAGGGTGAGAGAGGATCCTCCAATTAAAGTTGGGTCGTGTTCTTATCGGCCGCCTTATGAAGCCCAAGCCCACCAAGACTGATAGGGGAGGTGATAGTGTCCCAACTCCCAACCAATGTAATGCATTTTTTCGATTATCGGTAGTACCCCAAATGAAGTCATGCTGGATTTTTATCTATAGCATGAATATCTACGAAATCAATAGATTCTAGGTAAGAAGTTTCAGTGATTTCGAAGGAAAGGTGATAGATATCTTACGAAATTCACAATTGTAGATTTCGACTGAATTTATTTTTTCAATTTGAGGAGATAAAATAATAGACAAGTAAAATAAACATATAATATACACAAATAATAAAATAAAAGATAATACGAGAAACAACCTAATATTTGCCTATCGTTAACACACACACAATAATGAATTAAAAAACGAACTTCATTCGTATAGCTTATTTTGGGAAGCGATTCCGGAGTACCTGTAAACATACTTAGTAAAAGTGTTAGTAAAAAATAAAAGAATAATAATTAAAAAAATAAGATTCGTTTTATATACATGGAAGGCCTTGGAAATCAACGGTAATTTTTTCATTGGCCAATTTTAACATACAAAATATATAAATTTAAACTAAATTTCCGTCCTTTAAAATGGGAAGGCCTCGAAAACCGACAAATATTTTTTTTTCATTGACCAGTTTAAACATAGAAATAAACCGTTAATATGAAATGAGCACAAAACAGTTAGAATATGAGTTACCGGACTGCCACTTATCCGGCCAGATCTGGAAGGGAGAGGCTCGTCGGGGTATTGCGGGTTTCACTAGACTTCGAGAGCTCTTGGTTGCTGCTGGTCTTGCTACGTGGGTGCTCGCCGAAGTGGGGGCTGCTTCAGCGAGCTCTCGTTTGTTGCGGTGGAAAAAGGCCGGAAAGGGTTAGGGTAGTTTGGAGCTATTGTTTGTGGGTTTCTTGTGGATTGTTGGAGTTGTTTTGTTGTAGTGACTATTGTGATAGGGTGGAGGTTGCTTGGCTGGCATTTCGCGAATAAAAGGGTCGTTGGCGGTGGCTGTTTTCTGGTGGTTTTTAATGGAGTTAGTTTGTGGACTGATCGGAGATGGCGAATAGGAGAGGTTGTGTGGTGTTTGCTGGCCGAAAACGGGAGGAGTAATGGGTTTGTTTGTTTATTGGTTTGGTTGGAAAATGGGCTTTGATCTGTGGTTGGTTGGTTCGGACTGTCGAAGGAGATGAATGAAAGGAAAAACTGGCAGTGGGGAGAAAAGAAGAGGGGAACAAGGGGTTTTTGAGTGGTGGTACGGCGGAGCTCCGGCAAGCTCTAGCCGGAGAAGACAATAAATAATAAAAGAATATAAAAAATTCTAAATTACACCCCATATCTGAAAATTCTATCCACCCCTACTGATATTAATCTAAATACGAAACTTTAATGGGTAAAAGCTATTTAAAAGATAACTAGGACAGATCCTATGGCAGCAAGGTCAACAATGATAAAGATCGCATGCCACATTCTTTAACATTCTATGAAGTTCACACTTTAAAGAAAGCTCAATTGCAAATGGTAAGCATTTTCGACTAAAATCTAAACAAAAAGAGACAAACTCGATTCAAACACGGCATGTTGGGACAGTAAAACAATCTTAGGATTCGAAAATGGAGAAAACCAACTGCTACATCAACAAACAATAGATAAAACAACAAACAACCTTCACATTAGTTAGCTTCGAGATCCTATCCTTATTTTGAAAAGAAAGCATCATCAACAATAGCAAAACGGGTAGAAATTGAAAATCTTTCTTAAGGATAAGGTCGGATAGCTTGGGGGGAGCTCACTTCACTTCTTTTCTTTAAGTCACTTTCCAGGAGGGAAAGTAGCAAATAAAGAGCACCATCACCTTACTTAAAAAGGGCTTATGCGAAATAGCACCGATGCCCCGAGAAGACAATCTGCTTTCCTAAAATTCTTACTTTATTGCTCTAGCTCTTGACTTATATGGCATTGAAATTGGATAGGTTCACACTTAGTCCTAGTTATGGAAACTCTTTAAACATAGGAAACTCCAACTTAAACAGGAATTGGTTTGGAACTATATGTAAGGGCACTCTTATCCACTAGCTGGAAGGGAAAAACTAGATTGGCTTTTCTAACTCCTTTTAAAAGAGACTGTTTTCAAATTCACTTGCCCTAGAACCTCCTTTTTTAAATATTGATCTAGAATAAGTTATTCCTAGTTTTTTTTTATTCCTAGCCATAGAAATGAAACTAATCTTGAGATCCAGAAACATATTTATACGTCTAGCCTTAAGCAAAAGAAATTTCGTTAGCCCTACCATAAAAAAACTATTACCTTGACTTGGATTGAAAGGAAGAACTTAGGACTTTGGGACTTACCCTAGGACTCCAACCCAAGCTTTCCAATTGAAACTCAAGGAGATGAAACTAAACAGGCTTAGGCCCTTCCCTCTTTCAAGGGGACTAGAGAGAATGCAACTACTGAGACAACAACTCAAACTAAATCCCGAGAGAAAATAAAAGATTAGTAAGGTAAGGTCTATACACTGTAAGGCAGAAGACATGAAAGGAAGAGCACTCCTACTTATTGTTCGGAGTAATCCTAGACACACCTTAGACACTAGATCCTCGGTAGGACTCTTATTTGATAGGCATTAAGGGATTGGGTTTCACTCGTATTCCCAGCCGTGCTGCTTAAATCAGTCTACTATCCTAAGTTTCTTTCTCTGTATGAATTAAGTTCTTCTACAAGATCGGGATCATTATGTTGAGTCACTCCAAGAGTAGAATTAGCAGCTCACCTTACGTTTTAAGTACTAAATGAGGAATAACACGAAGACGGACCTGAGCATTCTCCTGTTCTATAGAGCCCTCTGGAGCTAGAGTTGGGTTTTGGTTGACGTTCTTCTCCTTTCGAGTGAATTGAATTACTTCGGCTAGGATGCCTTTGATTAAATGGAAGGATGGATGTCTGCCTTTAACGACTTTGTTCAGTCATTCCTCATTTATTTGTTCTCTATGGCTTGAGAGTTAATCGCACGAGAGAATAAATAAGAAATTGAAAAGAGGATCATTGGACCTCAGAGCAAAGAAAGCCTTAGATTTTTGCTTGTTTCGTGGTATGGACCAAAGCAAAGGTTCTGCTGCTATCGACACCTACTCGATTAACCAAAAGTATAATCGATCGAGACCGAATCTTATGAAATTGTGGAATTCCATTCAAATAGAAAGCTTTTCAGTCAGTTCAAGGCCAACCGTGAGTTGTAGGAAAAGATAGTAGTGAACCGGAAGAAATACCCGTAGTTGCATAAAAGGGGATGTTGAAAAGAAGATGGTATGTAATACTCTTATCAGAACGAACATTATACTCTTTAGGGCAGAAACATACTCAAGGAACGCAAAGCTAACCCTCAGATTTGAATATTGCCTTAGCTCAAATGTTGTTTACTTGGATATTTCATATCAAAGCAAGGGATTCGTTTAAGGAGAAATCAAATCAGAAGTTATTTTCCTCAAGGAGGATCAAAATAAATCAATCTCGATTTATTTCGTTTAGCTCCAAGGGAAGAAAATTGCGTTTGACATTGTTAATGGAATGACTCATCGAGACTAGTTTATCAGCCACTTTGTTGGCTTCTCTAAAACAATGATCAGTCTGAATATTATATCTACAGACTATCTTGCTAATTTTTTCAACTGTTTCTCTAATCCTCCAAGGAGTGGACCAAATATTTTGGATACAATTTGGAGGGGAAGTGAATCAGTTTCACAAATCCATCCCCGCCACTCCAGTTTCCAACACATGTCCCATCCGAGTTCATTTTGACAAAGGGTGAAGATGATCTAACTTCATACGCGCTATGACAAACTTCTTAGACGATGATGTTTCTGATGATTCAAATCTCAAACTCCTTTTGCTCCAAGCCATAAGAAAATCCTTAATCTTTATCAAAGAACTAAATCACTTGATCAACAAGAAATTAACGACAACAACCTTATCGGGGTTGTTCAATTTGAAGAATGATATAATAAAATTGTGTTGTGATGATAAGAACACGATGCTTATCACCACGATCAATACATGCACAACACATTTTAGCAATGTTGAGGCTAGGGAGATTACCATGCCCCAGTTCTTTTGCAATAAAACATGAAAACAAACTAATTGAATCCAATTGTCATATCCTTCGGTTTCCACTAGAGAGAAATTAGCATATTGTAAAGATAAATTACATACTAATTAACTTGAAATAAATAACAAGAGAAAGAAATGATAAAATACTTCATTATTCAACAATATTTCTTTATTTTGTATAATCTTTCAAAAACTTTCACATTTAGTAATATAGTATTATTTGACATGCAAGCAGATATGGTTCATTCTGTCCTTTGCACATCAGGCGATGGTTCAAGTTCGTGCTACAGTTAGTTGGGCAGCACCAAAAGTCCCGGCGTGGGGCTTTGCCTTATTGATCGGTCTTTTTATAGTTTTATTTGTCTTGATAGTCACAGTCATTTGCTTTTGTTATTTTGATTTTTGTCGACCACGGATGTCGAGAGCTCCTGATCGTGAGATACAAGATGCTCCTGTAGTTGTAGCTACACCTCCTGTAGTTATAGCTACACCTCCTGTAGTTATAGCTACACCTCCTGTAGTTATGGAGACCCAGGAGGCTCCTATAGAGGAGAGACATCCAATAGATCCGGATGATATTATCAGGGATTTTCCCTGATGTTATCGTCCGAGGATATAGGGGGAGATTGCAGTAGATGTTTAGAGCATTTTTACCATACGAGTTCCCCCATGTGGGCACATGTATCATCACGAGTGCATCCGTACATGGATGTTGACTGGTGCTACTGAGTGTCCATTGTGTTGTCAGGACTATTATAGTTTAGGTATTTAGGATAGATTATTAGTTGTACAATTTATATTAGTTTGATTTTCATGTATCAGATATTATTAAATTTGAGATTTGATTTTTAAATGTAAGCTTTCATTTTAAATGTAAATAAATTGTATTGTAACTAAGAGGTGCTTTTATTTTAAATGTCACGTCCCTAAAAGAAAATAGAATAGACATACACGTACTTCACGATCCAATTGATGAGGTTGACTCGGAGAATTGTTGGGTTTGAAATGCAAAGGGGGGTGAGGGAGTTCATTGGACTCATCCATGATCACATGTATCAAAAACAATAAAAATCACATAACAACCTTTTCACTTGAAGCTAAATAAAGGAAATATCCTGATGATTTGAAATGCTAAGTCGCAATAAGAATTAATTTCATGCAAAGAATCAACACCTAGATATTCAAAATGAGAAGGAAAAAAATGCTAGTGCATAAGTTAATGATCATGACTAAGTTTTCCTAATTACGGTCACTTAAAGGGCAAGCCAACTATCAGTAAAAATCCAAAGGGAAAAAATATGAATCAACAAATGTTCAGTAACTATTATCATGCTCAAGTAGTAAAAGTTAGTAAAGTTTAAGCTACTATTCTAGAAAATGTAACCACTACTCACGATGAACATTAATAGCTTGTCAGATTGCTAATAATTCAACACATTTGGCTCCTAAGTAGTAACAAAACATAAGTAATGTTAAACAGCCAATGTTTGCAGTGGGCAAACTAGCTAACAAAGAAATGAAAGCTTGAATATTAAGTAATAATGAGCACAACTTAAATTCTAATTAGATTGCAAGAATAAGCCAAATTGATGCAAAACAAAGGAATAGTCACTGAATCTAAGCAACCATTTACAGAAGAAAAAAAAATGTCACAACAATTTCATATTGAATGGTCAGTAAGTATTATTGGCTAGAACCAACAACCTTTAAGAACAAGCGTCAAAATACCAACCCTATAAAATTTAAAAATAAATGGCAATCAACTAACAAAATAGAGACAAAACTAATCAAATAGAGATTCACATACTTAAAAAACGGAATCAAACTTATAAAAGAAAAAATTGAATTAATCAATACATCCAGAATATACAAGATTTTGAACATTTTCCCGAGACAAACGAGCTAAACCAGAAACTTCCACCACCAGTGAGTTCCATTCGAGAAGCAACGAACAGATCTTTATTTCTGCTGTATCCTCTAAATTTTCGAAATTTAGGGATTGAGTGAAAAGGAGCCATGGTTAAAATATGTGTAAAATATCTATGTATATGGTCAAGAAATCCGCCTAAAAGAATCAGTAAAGGGCAATTTATAGGGATGGAAAAATCGAAAGAATTTGAATTCCAAATGTAAAAATTCGCTGTTTAGAATCAAACCAAATTCCCAACGGAGCGGACTGTACGAATTGTCGACCTCATGAGGAAGAGGTCGGGGTTGTCTGTGTCGCTGGCGTATTTGGAATTGTTGATGGACGTATAGTATCGGTGGTGTAAAGATTGGGCTGAAAGAATTGTTGTTGGGTTTGGGCTTGTTTTGTAGTTGTATGTAATGTTGACTGAAAATTGGAAAAAGGGGCTGATTTTGGGTCTTAAAAATGATATAGGATGAGGTAAGAAATGGTTAGAATTGTAATTGGGAAGATTTTCAAAACAACAATATTTTAGCATCTAATGGAACCCTTGTCAACACTTTCAATATTTATTTAAAATGTCAATATTTTGATTTGTTATAAGGATGACTTTTGTATTTATTTACTTTGAAAGAATACAAATATTTAATAACAGAATGGAGAAAATAAAGGGAGAAGATATTTCATAAAAGGTAAACATACTTAAATCTCTAATCAGTTACTATTAGAGTCTTGTCTTCTCTCTCTTCTTCATTCAAATGTCCTTTCACCATACTTCTAAAAAAATTCAATATCCATTTTCAAATATTTCCATTGAAATTGAAGTAGAGTTTTCATTGATTTGCGTCAATTTTATTTGGATAAGAAACTGTTGAATTAATTGATTGATATTTCAAATTGAATTCCATCGATTTCTTTTAAAATTCAAGATTATCAGTGAAAATCGAAAAATTGCTAGGTATTGTTTAAGTTTCGATTGTTGTTTTTTTTTTGGATGAAAGTAGTTGGATTTGTGTATGTATTTGACATTTGTATTTTAAGTTTGATTTTGATACAAAATTAGTATGGATACGAAATTTTAATATAAAAATACTTTTTGTGAATGAAATGAACTTGTATTTGGCTGTTTATTTTTAGATTTTTAAGAAAAATTAGTGTCCATTATAGAAATTGGTATGGATAAATGGTCATCCAATTATTTTGTAGCCGGTTGTTTTGAATACGACAAGATAAAATACAAAATCTAACACACATGAAATTATAGGATGAATACCTATATAATGAATACATAAATAAATTATAGTTTGGTATTGATTGCATTCATTATAGGCTTTTTGTATGAACAAAAAATTATGCTTTTATTTCATAGCTGGTTCTTTGGAATATTAAATATATTAGGATACAAACAGTAAATAAGAATACAATATGGGAAAAGACAAAAAGAATACAATTTAATAACATACTAATACACGAAATAATTATACAGTCTAAGAACACAAAACAAGAATACAATCTGGAAAAAGACAAAAAAGAATACAATTTAATAACATACTAATACACAAAACAAGAATACAATCTGGAAAAGGACAAAAAGAATACAATCTAAGAACATACTAATACACAAAACAATAATATAGTATGGAAAATGACAAAAAGAATACAATCTACAATTTGATGACATAAATACAAAACTAATAGGCATACAAATAGAAGAAATATATAAATATGTTGTATCCCAGAGAATCCCAACAAAATGATATTATGAATTACAAAAGTTGTATCCAATTCATAGTACGAAAATAAAATGAAGATAAGATTACAAAATTTGATGGCATACAGTTAGAATGAATACAAAATTTATGTATAAAAACCAATGAAAACTATGATAAATACACTGTAGTTTAGTTATGAGTTGTATACAAACACAAGTAAACAAAATTTACAAAAGGGAATACTTATTATATTTTCAGATTATTTAAATTTGAAAGGGAACAAGGGAATACATATGCACATAAAGACGAAGAGCCCATCGTTTCCTTTTTTTTCATTGTTTGTGTCCTTACTCTTGATGATGTTTATATTCTGTAATTGAGGAAGGTTTTGCATACAGATAAGGTCATGTAGATGCTTAGGTCTGCTTTCTTCCACCTTTCTAGTTGTCGATCCTACATTATCGACTTGTCCTTGAGTGATACAAAGATCAAAAGTGAAAAATCGCTAAAAAATCGATCATTACATGATATACTTCTTGTAGTCCTCTTTGAGTCCACCATTAGAGAGGA
Organism: Solanum lignicaule; assembly: GCA_029582545.1. Taxonomy (NCBI): domain Eukaryota; kingdom Viridiplantae; phylum Streptophyta; class Magnoliopsida; order Solanales; family Solanaceae; genus Solanum; species Solanum lignicaule. The sequence goes on from JAJOOF010064535.1 coordinate 9,599, forward strand.
ATTTTGAGTTTTTCCTTGTCAAAAACCCTAATCGAAAATAGAGGATTTACTAAGCAAATATACAAACAAATATATTGATAGGTTTAAACAGATGCAAATCAGTAAAATACATAAAAATAAAAAAAAGATACATACCTAAAATCAATGAAATTGTTGTTAATATTTTTTGGGAGATTTTTATCAATTTCTGAAAATAATTGAAAAAACGTCACATATAAAAGAGAGAAACGGGGGAATGAAAATTGAAGAACAATAGAAGAAAGGAATTGGATGAGTGAGAAATTTTTTTGTTTTGAGATAATTGTAAACTGGAGAGAGAACGTTTGCTTGGAAAGGTATTGTTGCAATATTTTTGCAAGATGTGGGTCTTAATAGAGGAAAATAAGGAATTAGAATTGGATACATTTAATTTGCTACTATAAAACTAAAATACCTTTTTAATAATTATTTTAAAGTGTAGTTATTTTAAATAAATATGTTAGAGATTTTGACTAGTTAGCTAATTTTTCCATTGTGAATTTACTAAACGGCCCAATTAATTTTTGAGATTAAAAACTTAATCAAATTGAATTTAACTCGACTAAAATTTAAATAAGATGAATTAATACTAATTAACCGACTTCTTAATTTTAACAAAATAATATAATTAACTCAAAATATAAATTATAATTAAACTAAACTAATTAACATATCTTTCTGGACAAAAGTTAATTAGTACTCTCTCTGTCCACTTTTAATTGAGCTACCTACTTTAATTATAGCAATGTCTTTTTCTCATCTTCAAACGAGGCTGACTTGGAAAAAAAATTGTTTGGCCTCCTTGGCCCATTTTAGGGATGAAAATAAGGAGAGGACTCCACCTCAGAATTCATGCCCGACGAAATGAAAAGAAAAGATTAGTACCCACTTGCATATTGCAAAACATATCCGCACTAAATCACATGAATTTCAAATTTAAGTTGCTATCCCGGTGTCGGTGTGATTGATACGGTTGTGAAGTTAGAGGTCGGATCATTTATGATCAATATATTAGATTAGGGGATATGGATATGAGCGTTGAGATTCAGCCAAAAATAATTCAAATATCTAAAAATAAAGTTATAAAACCTAGCTAAATTATGAGATGTTATGTGGAAAATTTGAGAAGAAATATTGATCTAGAGGAGAATCCTGAAAGGAGATAAAAATTGAAGGGAGTGACAATCAAAATTTATATATACAAGGTATTTCATTTTCTTTAATTTCACCTTAGTTTTTGCTTTGATTATAGAAATTATTGAACTTGTCTAGAGTTTCATCCTCGAATTTGGTAAAAGTAGCCAAAACTAGTTGGCGAGATCGGGTATGGATCCCCCACTCACATGTCGTGTCAACACGAATGCGGCACAAAAGTAAAGAGTATGAACAACTAAGTTTCAAATGGAGCTTTGAATGTGCAAAGGAGCAAACACTACAACAAAAACAACTTTTAGCGGCAATAAATAGATACGTTAATATAGAGTGTTAAAGTCTTTACCGACATTAGTTAAGTGTCATTAAATCCAATGTCACTAAAGCCTTTAGGGACATATACAAAGAGTGCTAATTCCCGCTAAAAATACATATTTAGCGGCAATTGCTAATTAATTGCCGCTAAAGCTCATTTTTGATGTAGTGAAACCAGAAAGTCTATGGGTTGGGTGATTAATTCAACCTCTTGTTTTTGACATATAAAGACAATTCCTTTCAAAACGTAAGTTTGGAACCGGTAAAATCATCGGGATTTTGCAGAAATGACCATGAATTATTTTAGCCATAAAATGTTTTAATCCAATTGTCAGTTGCATTTTGTGGATTTTTTTGAACATGCCTAATAATTTCTTAACAAAATCAGTTGGACTTCAAATTCTGGATTCGCCTCGATATGTAGTACTCTTGTGCCTTTTTAACAATGTCCAAACGTCCAAGTATTAAACAAGAATAGATAGTCTACCTATACATAATAATGTACTAACATATCAATTGTATACATCTGATCTCTAATTGGTTCGATTGTACTACAGCCTAATTAATGCTGAGTGATTATTTATCTACTTAATTACTATTAGTTTTTAAAAAAACATATCCTTAATTCATAAGAAAACATCTTATTGGAATAAGGAAGATTACTTCTTAATAGCATACCTTATCTTATAAACATATGTAAACAGATTCGGACGTACATTTGGAAATTTCATATTTTTTCATATTGAGAGACATGACACTTATTTGCACATAAGGAAATTAACGCATCCTTTCAGGACTAACCTACTGAAAGAATAACAATACAAACAATAAGAGACTTTGATCAAATCAACAAATTATAATCCGAACTTAATAGGTTAAAATTACAAATACCTTGAGCATTATTCAAGTCGTTAAATCAGGTAAAGAGGAAGCATTAAACAAAGAGGTGAGGTTTTTTTTTTTTTTATATAGAGAAAAGCATTATTATTAATTAGAAAATGCACAAGCAATTCAGATATAAGATTTTCCTATAACATACTTTGAGAGATAGATGTAAAATGGAAATAAGAATTACAAAGCAATTACAATTTGGGGTCTTGTTTCTTTTCAGATGAAATTAGTTAGAATGGGTTTGGGCAAACGAAATTGACTAGATTTGGTGTCAATCTGTGAATTGTGATGGACAAAAAATCTTAACTATTAAGCAGTTCTGGGTCAACTTTTGGCCCAAAGGTGAAATCTGAAAATTGTAAAAATGGCCCATATCTGGTCTTCAAGAGTAGCTTAGGATTAATTCTATTTTCCCAATTGTGTCGAAAACGTATATGCATGCATCAAAATGCAGCAATATTAATCCGTCCATATTTGCTCAAACTGTACATGCAAAACAAAGAAATAAAATGAAGAAATGAGCTCAACCATAAAACAAAGTCATTTTACTCAAACTTTTAATGAAGATAAATTTGCAATAAAACTATAGAGCAAAGAAACCATTAAATTCTTCTTTGGATATTCATCTATGCAACAAATGTTCTTATTAACCATAAATATAAGTGTAAATTATGCAAATCACATAGTATAAGAAAGAAATTACTTCCTATCCCTACTCTTTCTTAAATTACCAAAAATCCCTATTTTTAGTGTCTTTCGGATACATAATATTGCAGACAGCTACTTTAATTATTAACAGGTGGATACTTAAATTAATAAGTTGTTCTTATCAGTTTAATGCGTTAAATAAGGGATTAAAAACAGAAATTATAATTGACTCCCACTATTAACGCGTACGTTTCTTCCTTCAACCAATCAGTCTTTCATAAACCTCTAACTGAATTAGAAATTTTAAATTTCAAATTGTGAAACTTTCTCCATGTTCTTCGAAAATTCAGTAGAAGTTTGATTCAAAAAAAATTTGGAATGCAATTTTGTGAATTTTAAATTTTAAATTGTGAAACCTTCTCCATGTTCTTCGAAAATTCAGTAGAAGTTTGATTCAAAAAAATTTGGAACGCAATTTTGTGAAGTTTCGTAATGAATATTTCGATCTTGTTAAGATATTCTGGATTATGGAAAAGTGATGTTAGATACGAGCGTTACAGAAGTGATGGGATAGTGGTATCTGAAAATATTTCGTTCGTTAATCTTATTTCACCAATTGCAGCTGAATTGGATATCGATGAATTGAAAAAAAAACATCAAGATCAGATACGTTGTTGAAGGTAATTCGTCTCCATTGTGTATTCGGAATGATATGGGGTGAAATTGTACATAGAAATTAAGAAACATGAGGTGAGATTCAGTATGTATCCTCTATGCATTGATACGTTGGAAAAAAGTGATGAAGAGATACAAAACTTCGATGCAACAACAGGTGCAATTGTGTGTGTTGAGGGTGGAAAGATTCTTGATGCTTGCTTTTTAGAAGTACTTCTATGCTTCATGTCTAATAATTCTCAAATTTGATACTTAATTAAGTACTTTTAGGTTACTATTTTGTGAAGCAATAACTGAAAAAATGTTATATTTTGAATTCTGACTACATTTTTTGATTGTTAATTTCTGATAAAGTTAGTTTGATATACATTGATGTGTTTCTGATACTTAATTGTTTGTAAATTTTGTATGGGATAGAATAATAGTATCAATAGTTGTGATCTGTGCCAAAGTTAAAAGAGACAACATATAAAAAAGGTATCAATTGAATCAATTATATATCATATACATAATATCTTCTTCTAAAATTTGTATCTACTAATAATAGAGTATCGAAAGTTGTATTATTTTTATCAATATTATATATCATATACATACAATTTTAATATTTGTGGATGCAATTGTGTTTTATGTACATAATAATTTTCTGAAAATTTGATATCAGCTTAAAAAAAGTTAGAGTAATTTTAGAACTAATTTTGTGTATCTGATACTTAATATCTTTGTAACGATGTGTGCCAAAGTTAA
>JAJOOF010064536.1:0-18088 GCA_029582545.1 Solanum lignicaule
AATAACTGGACAACATGAATTTTTAGATTTAGACTGTGTAGCAGATATAAATAAAACAATCCAATTATGGATGGGATACATTTCAAAACAATTAATAGATAACAAGATAGTAATAGCAGAGGCACCAGGATACATAGAAAGAACACTTACTACTTTTACAACCTTTTACAATACTACACGTACACACTACTTAATAATGTACCCCGAAATAAATCCTACTTTTAGTGCTCGTATTTTAGGTTGTTCATACAACTCTCACTCTTTGAAAGAGAAATACATGCAAGCTTCATCCCATAGGTTTGTCAATATTTTCCAATCATCACACAACATAGTTCATGCATGATCTCAAAGGTCTTTTAGGCTTGTAATGGGGCTGAAGGTAAAGGTATAGTCAATTTGGTTTTAGTTACTTCACATTTTCAAAGTATTGTTGCACTCATCCTTACCTCTTCTCAAGTTCTTTCCATTTTTTCACTTGGAGACTCGGACCTCAATTTTTCATTCAATTTATTGGAGACTTCTTTTATTTTATCACACTTTCTTCTTTTTCATTTCAATTTGCCAACTTTTAGCAACAAAGTTCAAAGTTTTGTCTCACTTTTTCTTTCTTTTCCTTCCACTTTGCTTTCTTTCCTCCTTCTGTTCCACACTCCCAACTTCGTCTTTTGACCTCATTCAAACAAATCAATGCTTAGAAAATGATTTATGGGTGAGAAATTAAGGACAATTTAGCTCAAGAGGTTTCAACAAGGTTGACAACAAATGGTTTAGGCTCAAATGGTGCAAAGATGGTTACACACACTCACAAGGTAGTCACAAAAGGTATGAACATTTGGATTTTCTCTAAAAAATTATGTCAAAGATCATTTCTTGCATTAAGAAAAGCTAGACAATTGGACTAACAAGAAAAATATTAGGATTCAACAAGCATGATTTTCAAGTAAAACCTCACCACACAAGGCACTTCAATTTTTTTTATTTGGCACAGCTCTATAAGATCAAAAGTTTATGTGCGATGCCCATTTCAAGGCTCACATCAAAATACAACAGTTAACACAAGAATCAAAAAGATCATTTAAAAGTTGAGCCACACCAATTTCTTCTCGCAATCATTAGCACTAAACATATTTCTCATCATGAGTACTATCCACAATATTTGTATTGAAGACAATCAATCCTCGAACATCAATAACGAAGACTCAAGCATTCTCAATCATTTCAAACCTCTAAAATCATAGGGCAAAGGATAGAGAGGGATACAAAATGAATCAAAACCAACAACTATCATAACAAAAATCAAAGTACCAAAATACTACTAATGTTTTAAAATAAAACTGAAAATAAGATCTTACAATAAAAAGGGGAATATTAGCACAACTGCCCTCACCCCACCAAAACAAAATCACCAGTGTGCTCAATGCGATGTAATGTAAAAATGAGATGAGAGTGATATAAAGGTCCCCCTGACAGTCTATTCTTGTGAAGTTCTCGAATCTGGAGTGTCGGGGGGTACAACATACTCTTGGGCATTAGTGATTGAAAAAGTAGGAGCAGGAGTTGGCATTATAGCACCAACCGAGGCATTTATGTCCGACACATCTAAAGGAGGAATAGTAGGGTCTGATGATTCCCCACTAGTAGTGACTATGGAGGTCTCTACACGATATATGTCCATCATAGACAACACCGTCATCTCCTGAATAACTTGTAGGTCAATCAAAGTCTCAACAGTATGTCATTCGTCTTCATGTAAAAAACTTATCTTTATCCATCCCCTCAATTGAATCAACATCAGTCTCATCCTCAACTCTCTCATCAACACAAATATCTTCAATAGCACAAGGTTGGTCAGTTATAACTCTCAAAACACTCCTAAAACCTAATCGAAAGAGTGAGCGGTCGTCGTCAATAAAAATACCCAAATAAGAGTCGGGGTTGAATCCCACAAGAAATAGTATACGGTTAAGAACTTAATTAGAGATTTAACAAGAAATTAATTATAATGAAGTTGAAGTAACAAATGGGTGGAGAATTCCACCAACTTTAACTACACTAATTCAGACACCCAATTAACAATATTAACAATCAACGATTCATGAAACTAATGGACTCTAGGGGTGTGGAGATGGAATGTTGATTTTACTTGGGGTATTGTAGAATTGCTCATTACAACTATTAATCACAAATAAGCTAGGTCATCATAATTGATGTTAATCTTCTTTTGATCTCAAACCATCCTTGCATAGAATCTCCTATTTGTCTCATCTATATGACATTCAAAAAACCCAAAAAATTAGATCTACAATCAAGTAACCTAAACTACAGCTATTGAACAGATTACCCACGTATATTGGTCTCTTTCAAGCCCTATTACAATATCGAAACTAGAATTAAGTTGGCCACCTTGATTTATTAAATAATCACTTGGCAATCAGTCAAATCTATGATTAACAACCATAAAACAAAACATTTCAACAAATCCACTAAATTAAATCAACACCCAACCCCATAATCACACCCCAAGAGTTTGGGATTTTAGCAACACATTGCAGAGTGTAACTAGATTATACTTGCAAGAAATTAGCCATAGGTAGCATTCAATTGAGTATTTAATAACTGACCCACTTAAAATTCAACCTCAATTTGCCAAATTCAAGTTCACAAAATTGAAAACTTCCACAATAAAAGTATTCTTGCTCAAAGTAAGAAGTTTCTCTCTCTAAAATGTTCAAAATATATCTCTCTTTTTTTACACTCTCTTTCTCTCTCCTCTAGGTTATTTATAGTTTCCCAAAAGTTTGACCAAAAATTAACTCTGCTTCTCATTCGGCGACGTTAGTTGAGTTTGCTGACTTCATTCGGTGAATCGTCCATCTTTCTTTGGTTCCCCTTGTTTTTGCTTCATGCTTTAGGTGTTTCAGCCTTATTCGGCGATCCCGTTTGAATTCACTTTTGTCAACTTGGAAAATCGCCAATTTCCACCTCGTATCACCCATTGGACAATCAATTTATCTACTAGCACTATTAGATTCAGTGATATCTTCTCACTACGCCTTTTGTCGTTTGGCAGATTGCCATTCTTTCCCATCTCACTATTTTACTTTGAGAATTAACTCCATGTACAATCAACTTAGTCAGTCTCAGGTTTGTTTCGTGACTCGCCCTTCTCTTTAGGCGATCAACGATGTGTAGTTTGCACACTTTTTTGGATATTTGGCCATTCTTTTAAAAATCAATCCTTGTCTTCTCCAATTTCCTTCATAGCTACAAATCATCAATATTTAATCATAATAAGACAATATTAGGCATTTAGGACACCAATTATTGAGCTAAATGGACCTTAAATGAGTGCAAATCTACCACTCATCAACACCCCCAGCTTAAACTTTTGTTTGTCCTCAAGTAAATTAAGAACACAAAAATCTCAATAAGCGGGTCTACAATAGTACTCAATTAGAAATAACATGCAAGTGTTATAGCATGACTACTCTCAAAAACATTTTACCCTAAATCATGATCAAAAAGCTTCAAATGATATTAGTCAGTGTCAACACACAAGCTCAAGCTCACTTTAGCTTCTTGTCTAATGCAAGAACATGTTTCAACAAATGCATTCAAGTGACCTCATAACAAGAAAGATTCCATGCTCTCACAAAGCATATTCAACAAAGATGTACGGAATCAATGCAACTCTCACTCTCTCAAAAGAAAAACACATGCAAGCTTTGTCCCATAGATTGGCCCATATTGCTCAATCATCACATAAACTATTTCATGCAAGATATCAAGGGTCTTTAAGGCTCGTAATGAGGCTGAGGGTTAAGGTTAGGCATGTAATGCGGATGAGGGTTAAAGTTAGGCTTGTAATGGGGCTAAGGGTTAAGGTATGGCAATTTGGATAGGTAACTTTACCTTTCCAAAGCATTATTGCAATCATCATCATCTCTTTACACGTTTTTTCGTTCTTTTTTGTTTGAGAACTCAAACTTTGACTTGCCACTCACTTTATTTTGAATCCTCTTTATTTAATTCAATTCTCTGTTCCATTTCATTTCTCAAAAGCATCTACATCACAACAAATGTTTTTTAAAGGAAAGGTTCCTTCTTTTTGTAACAACTTTCAAAGATGGGTCTCATATGATCTTTCTTTGACCTTCACTTGGCTTTCATTCTTCCTTCCTTCCTTTCGACACCCCCAACTTAGCCTTTTGGCCTAAGTTGTTTATCCAAATATAATAATTCTTTGAAAAGGAGTTTTTGGTGAGAAGGTATGAACAATTTGCATCCAGAGGATTTTGTTTTGGTTGTTGCCTACAAATAGGTTAGGCTCAAATGGTGGAAAAATGGATGCACATCCTCACAAGGTAGTCACAAAGGATTGTGGAAAATTGGGCTCCCTCTTCGAATTGTTGCCCAAGATCATGTCTCACATCCACCGAGATTTAAATAAATTGTACTAACAAGGCAAATTCTAGGATTCCACGTACATGTTTTCAAGTAAAACCTCACCCCACATGGTACTTCGAGATACACTCATTTAGCACATTCCAAAAAGATCAAAAGCGTACGTGTGATGTTCATGGCAAGGATCATATTAAAATTCAGCTAGTAACCAAAAGATTCAAAGAGATCACTCAAAAGTTTAACCACGTCAATTTCATTCTCACAACACCAACATTAGACATCATGCTCATCATGAGTACTGTTCAAGACGTCGATATTGAACACAATCGATCCTCAAATTGTTATCAATGAAACCTTCAAGAATTTCACAGTTTCAAACTTTTAGATGTTACAAACTAATAAGAGAGAATGAAATACAAAAGACACATTTTAACCAAAAGATCATTAATGAACTCAATAGGGGAGATATTAGCCTAGTGGCTGTCACCCCACCAAAAAAGAAAAGCGCAATGTCCTCAATGCACATAAATATCATAAAGAGATGAGGATAAAAACATTCCATAAGCATTCAGTGAGAGTAGATCGCTTATGGGTCCTGTGGTTTGGGAAAATATATCTTGCACTTTGGTGCAGTTCACCGTGTTCACCCAATGCACTTGGGTGAATCGTTGTTTTTTCCCTGGATGTTACCGAATGTACTAGTGGGTTTCTCATTTTTCATGCCTGATTAGGCAAACTCTAGTGAGTTCGCCCAACAGCATCAGTTCATCACCTAAGAAGTGATGCTCATCGTCGAAATAGATAGTACGCATCTAAAGTTGAGCCCTCTATTAGGCAAACTCTTTGGAGCCTTCACTTACTATACTCACCAGATTGTTGAGTTGCCTTCTCCATCACCCATCGTTGTGCAAAATACCTGCACATTGTGACATCCACATTATGGAAAACAACTATCACTTGGGATGCCTCCCAAGAAGTTCCTAATTTAACATCCCGTTATGACGTGGATATGTTCTTCAAATATCATCTATATACACCACTTCAACAATCCGTACATCATGATCTTCTCCAAAGTATACCTTCAACCTTCGTCCATTGACTTTGAATCTCACCCCCTTTGCATCTTCAATTTTAATCGATCCATTTCCATACACTCGTGTGATAGTGTGCGACATGCACACTTGGATTAAAGCTTGCCTGTTAAGAGTTGCATCCTTGAATTGAAGAGTAGGACTAACTCCCTACTCAAAACTCACAAGGTAAAATCTTAGCATCATGCCATCATTTAACCTTACCCTTTTGTTTGGTGGAGCTTTCGTAGGCTTGTAATTGAAATTCATGCAGCTCAAGCATTTGGTGCACCCGATCTCTGCAGGCTACATCCGAATTCAGATTTATCTTCTTCAAGACCCATAAAGCTTTGTGATCTAATTCTACCGGAAGATGACAAGCTTTCCCAAACACTAACTTATAAGGAGACATACCAATGAGAGATTTGAATGTTGTACGGTAAGCCCATAGTGCATCATCAAGCTTGTTAGACCAATCAGTACGATTGATATTCATAGTTTTTGCCAAGATGCTCTTTATCTCTTGATTATACACCTCAACTTGTCCATTTTATTGGGCGTGGTATAGTGTTGCTACCTTATGCTTGACCTCATATTTTTAGAGGAAGACTACAATTGAAGATTACAAAAATGTGATCCGCCATCAGTTATAATGGCCCTTGGGGTAGCAAACCTTATGAAGATATTCTTTTTGAGAAACTTTGTGATACATCATGCTTCATTGTTTGGTAATGCCATTGCTTCCACTCACTTGGAGACATAGTCAACTGCTACATGGATGTACTTGTTCCCAACGTACTAGGTAAAGGACCCATGAAATCAATCCCCCAAACATCAAGCAATTCAATCTCAAGGATTTGCAGAAGTGGTAGTTCATGTCTCCTAGATATACTCCCTTGTATTTGACATTGGACACAACACTTGCAAAATGCATGAGCAACCTTAAACATCGTAGGACAAAATAGCCACATTGCAAAACTTTGGTGGTTGTACGAATGCCCCCATGATGACCACCAGCAGGCGAGGCATGGCATGTCTCAAAAATTTCATTCACTTCCAATTCCGGCACACAACGCCGAATGATGTTATTACCACACTATCAAAAAAATTAAGGTTCGTCCCATATATACTTCTTCACATAAAATAGGAATTTCCTCTTTTAATGACTACTCAAATCATCAGGAAACAGCCCGCACACAATAAAATTAGCGAAATCAGCATACCAAGGAACATATGGTGTAGAAATTACCATTATCGAATCATTCAGGAAGGCATCATCAATTCATTTCTCTTCATCTACTTTAACATCCTCTTCCAACCTTGAAAGATGGTCAGCTACTTGGTTTCCACACCCCTTCCTATCTTTCACTTTAAAGTCAAATTCTCGAAGGAGTAACACCCATCGGATCAGCCTTGGCTTAGCCTCTTTCTTTTCCATTAGGTACCTTAAAGTTGCCTGATCTATGTGTACAACCACTTTGGTACCCAAAAACTATGCTAAAAAATTCTCAAACTCATAGACCACAACGAACAACTCATGCTCCATTATGGTGTAATTCTTTTGAGCACAATTCAGTATTTTGCTAGCATAATAGATAGGAGGGAAAAACTTGTTTTTGCATTACCCAAGAACAACAACAAAAGCCAAGCCACTAGCATCACACATCATTTCAAAAGGGAGATTCCAATCGGGTGCACTAATTATGGGAGCTGAGATTAATTTCTCCTTGAGTGTTTTGAAAGCCATCATACAAGAATTATTGAAAAACAAAAGTTCTCTCTTTCTCAATAAGTTTACACAATGGAATGACACTCTTGGTGAAATCTTTAATGAACAACCAATAGAACACGACATGACCAAGAAAACTCCTCATGACTTTTACCGAAATAGGGGAGATAATTTTTTGATCACTTGAATTTTGGCTTGATCAACTTCAATATCATCCCCGGAAATTTTGCGCTCAAGCACAATTCCCTCTTTCAACATAAAGTGGCATTTTCCCGAGTTAAGGACCAACTTTGATTCAACACATCTTTTCAACACCATCTCCAAATACCTCAAACATTCCTCAAAAAATACCCAACGACACAAAAATCATACATGAACACTTACATGGAGTCCTCTATCATATATACAAAGATTGATAGCATATATCGTTGAAAGAACAAAAATTTGTCAACTTCCACTAGCACATAATAGACCACACGCACCGGTCTCTTTATAGAATGATCAGCCATTAATAGTCTCATGTTTGTTGGTTTTGGTTTATCAAGACCAAGCTTATTAAATAACATCAATGGAATCAAATTTATACTTCCAACAACCTCACATAATTTTTTTTGCAAAAGTACACATACCAATGCTGAATGGGATAGTGAAAGCTCCCGGATCATCTCTCTTGAGGACATCATTTATTACCATTACCTCCCCACATGTTTACGAAATTTCAATTGTTTCACAGTATATTACCCTTTTATTTGTCACCAAATCCTTCATGTATTTGGAATAGCTCGACATTTTGGTCAAGGTATCCACTATGGGAATATTCACTTTCAAATCCTTCACTATTGCCACAAATTTTTGGAGTTTTGCATCGTTATTTTTCTTTCTCAATCTTTGAGGAAATGGAGGTTTGGTCTTGATTAGAGACAATGTAGATGAAGCCTCAACATGATACTTTTTTGTATTTGTCTTTGGCTCCTCTTTCGCTTATTTTTCTTGAGCTTTATCCAGTTCCTTAGGTGATTTGTGATCGGAAATCACCTCTTGAGCATTCACTTTGTCTGGCCTTATGATTTCTTGCAATGCCTTTCCACTTCTAGTATTGCTGAATGAAACTAGGAGAGAGTTTCGTTGATTCAACTTTGCATTAAATGAATCACTCTTATAAGGATCAGCATACACTAGAGCGGTTAGTCTCATATTTTCTAAACGTAACTTGATGGAAGATGCATGCGAGACCATGGTGGTGGATAAAATCGAAACGTCAGTCTTTAATCCTTGAAAAATCATATGTGACCCCTCCACCTTGTTCAAGATTTTTGTCAACAAATCATCGATTTGAGTTTTCCTTGGTTCATGTGGAATGAAAGAATGTTCATATCAAGCGTCTTCACATTATCTTCCGAAATATTTCTCATCAAGTCGGTTAGTCCAACCTTGATTTTCAACTAGCTTAAGATGACTTGGCAGAAAACCCTATGATTTTCCACCTCTCATGTATACCTTTTCATCATACCCATACTGGGATATTACATTTGTTGAGTTTGCTCAGCTTCTAATAGTGTCCTCAAATGCTTATTTTGTCTTAATATCTCATGAAAACTCTTAAGTTTCAGGTATTTAAAGTTTTATTGAAAGCATGGATACTTAGGCGCAAAAAGGAACAAAACGGCTGAAAAGAACGAAGAAGCTGAAGCCTGAGCATCGCCAAGCACACTTGGAGATTCGCCAAAGGGATTCACTCTGCCCTTTGTTTCAGTGCGCGAAGCCTTGAAGAAGAAAGATCAAAAGGCGATGAAAGGAGCAGTCAACGCTTCGCCGAATAGTTCCGCGAAGCAGTACTATACCGCCCAATGGTCTAGAATGTTAAGATGCTGAAGGAAAGCACGAAACGGTGATGAAACAGAAGAAAGGTGAGTCGCCGAGTCATTCGGCGACATCGACTAACCTCGCCGTAAGATTTGCCAGCACTATTTTCTAAAGTCTATAAATACTAAACTTATTATTAATTTTAGAAGAGTCGAACATTTATTTTAATTTCCAGAATAGAATAGTACTTTTTGGGATATTTTCTCTCAAGTTTGGAGAGGGTTTTGTGGGAGACTTGAAGAGAGAAGAATTTCATCTTCCCCAAGTTGGAAGTGGGTCTTATCCATTCTACTTCCTTTGCTTAAATCAAGGTTTAATTTCTTATACACATTTGATTTTAGTATCATTTTAGGTGTATATTGTTATTTCTTGATGTGTGGCTTAAAACCACCATTGTTGGGTGTAATTTAGCAAATAAGTGTTAATATTGTTGTTAGGTCTTGCTTGCTGATAGGTTAGATGTATTTTAATGGTGATTTCACCTAGTGGATCTGGTTTAATTTAATCGGTTTGTAGTTGCAAATACAAAGCAACCCATGTGTTTTTGGCTTGCCCGAAAGGGAGGTCGCGAAACCAAGACCACTAGACTGATGGCCTAAGGAGTGGGTCGACATGAGGTTCAACCCGAGAGGGTGAACCCTAGTCCCATATCTTACCACTCAGCTCGAGAGAGTGAGTGGGGTAAGGCATAGGCTGGTCTTCATGCGTCAAGTGGATGTCCGATAGGAACCTATTTGAAACGGGGTAAGTTGCCCAAGAGGGAACTTATTTCCATCAAAAGATTAGCCTAGTCACTACTATCTTGTAAAATTTCCTATCGAAAGCATGTACCCAACGATTTATCTTAACTTGTATTGCGGTCACACCCCAAGAACTTTCTCCCATACTTGATTTTCTTGTTCACTTTTGATTTATTTACTACTTGTGACAAAACCCTCAATTGATAGTTGACACTTTTGTGTCACCCCTTTTAATTTGCAATGTTTTTGTTCATTAGTGTCTTTAGCTAAGACTAATTAGAACTAAATTTTATTTTTCTATTAATTCTCAAAACCACTCCCATGGGACACGACCCCAACCTTTAGTTGGGTTACTATATTATTGACGATCATAGACATTCATACCGTAGGTTAGTGTCGTTGGTCACGATAAGCATCAAAATGGCACCGCTGTCGGGGAGGTATATGGCCCCTTTTGATCGGTCACGAAACCACGACCACTAGACTGAGGCCTAAGGAGTGTATCGACATGAGGTTCCGACCAAGAGGGTAACCCTAGTCCCATATCCTAACACTCAGCTAGAGAGAGTGAGTGGGCTAAGGTGTAGGCTAGTCTTCATGCGGCAAGTGGGTGTCCGAGAGGAACCCATTTGAAACGGGGTAAGTTGCCCCAGAGGGAACTTATTTCCATCTAAAGCTTAGCCTAGTCACTATTATCTTGTAAATTTCCTATCGAAAACATGTACCCAATGATTTATCTCAACTTGTATTGCAATCACACCCCAAGAATTTTCTCCCATACTTGATTTTCTTGTTTGCTTTTGTTGTTTTTACTAGTTGTGACAAAACCCCCAATTGATAGTTGACATTTTTGTGTCACCCCTTTTAATTTACAATGTTTTTGTTCGTTAATGCCTTTAGCTACGACTAATTAGAACTAAATTTTATTTTCCTATTAATTCTCAAAACCACTCCCATGGGACACGACCCCAACCTTTATCTGTGTTACTATATTATCGACGATCGTAAACACTCGTACCATAGGTTAGTATCGTTGGTCACAATAACCACCAAAATGGCGCCGTTGCCGGGGAGGTATATACCACATCTTGAGCGGTCGCAAAACCAAGACTACTAGACTGAAGGCCTAAGGAGTGGGTCGACATGAGGTTCTGCCCCCGAGGATGAACCCTAGTCCCATATCCTAACACTCAGCTCGAGAGAGTGAGTGGAGTAGGGCGTAGGTTGGTCTTCATTCGACAAGTGGGTGTCCGAGAGAAACCCATTTAAAATGGGGTAAGTTGCCCGAGAGGGAACTTATTTCCATCTATAGCTTAGTCTAATCACTATTATCTTGTAAATTTCCTATCAAAAGCATGTACCCAACGATTTATCTCAACTTGTATTGCGGTCACACCCCAATAACTTTCTCCCATACATGATTTTCTTGTTTACTTCTACTGTGTTTACTACTTGTGACAAAACCCCAATTAATAGTTGATACTTCTGTTTCACCCCCTTTAATTTACAATGTTTTTGTTCGTTAATGTATTTATCTACGACTAATTAGAACAAAATTTTATTTTTCTATTAATTCTCAAAATCACTCTCTTAGGACACGACCCCAACCTTAGTTGGGTTAATATATTATCAACGATAGTAGACACTCGTACCGTAGGTTAGTCGCAATGGTCATGATAAGCATCAAAATGGCGCTGCTACCGGGGAGACACATACCCCCTCTTGAGCGGTCGTGAAACCAAGACCACTAGACTGATGGCCCAAGGAGTGTGTCGACATGAGGTTCAGCCCGAGAGGGTGAACCCTAGTCCCATATCCTAATACTCAGCTCGAGAGAGTGAGTAGGGTAGGGCGTAGGCTGGTCTTCATGAGGCAAATGGGTGTCCGAGAGGAACCCATTTTAAATGGGGTAAGTTGCCCGAGAGGTAACTTATTTCCATCTAAAGCTTAATCTAGTCACAATTATCTTGTAAATTTTCTATCGAAAGCATGTATCCAACGATTTATCTCAACTTGTATTGCGGTCACACCCCAACAACTTTCCCCCATACTTGAATTTCTTGTTTACTTTTGCTGTTTTTACTACTTGTGAAAAATCCCCCAATTGATAGTTGACACTTTTGTGTCACCTCCTTTAATTTACAATGTTTTTGTTCATTAATGTCTTTAGCTACGACTAATTAGAACTAAATTTTATTTTTCTTTTAATTTTCAAAACCACTCCCTTGGGACATGACCCCAACCTTTAGTTGGGTTACTGTATTATTGACGATCGTAGACACTCGTACCGTAGGTTAGTGTCGTTTATCACGATAAGCATCAAAATGGTGCCGTTGCCGGGGAGGTGTATACCCACTTGTGAGCGGTCTCGAAACCAAGACCACTAGACTGATGGCCTAAGGAGTGGGTCGACATAAGGTCCAGCCCGAGAGGGTGAACCCAAGTCCCATATCCTAACACTCAGCTAGAGAATGAGTAAGGTAAGGCATATGCTAGTCTTCATGTAGCAAGTGGGTGTCCGAGAGGAACCCAATTGAAACGGGGTAAGTTGCCCGAGAGGGAACTTATTTCCATCTGAAGCTTAGCCTATTACCATTATCTTGTAAATTTCCTATCGAAAGCATGTACCCAATGATTTATCTCTACTTGTATTTCGGTCACACCCCAAGAACTTTCTCCCATACTTGATTTTCTTGTTTACTTTTGTTGTTTTTACTACTTGTGACAAAACCCTCAATTGATAGTTGACACTTTGTGTCACTCCCTTTAATTTACAATGTTTTTATTCGTTAATGTATAGCTACGACTAATTAAAACTAAATTTAATTTTTTGATTAATTGTCAAAACCACTCCCTTGGATACGACTCCAACCTTTAGTTGGGTTACTACATTATCGACGATCGTAGACACTCGTACGTAGGTTAGTGTCGTTGGTCACAATAAGCATCAAAATGGCACCGCTGCCGGGGAGGTACTGTAACACCTCGACTTTCCAAAACATCTAAATTAACTCGTATCTTTGTGCAAAGACAAGGAGGGTGATTAATAAATTAAAAATGATGTGGTATGTCATAGTTTAATTGTTCAAGGGTTGTATCTCAAATTTTTAAGTTAAGTAAGTGGCAAAATAAAAGTTGGCTAAAGTTATCGTAAGTTCCTTTTTAAAAATTTGACTAAAATTTGGGTCAAACGTCTTGGATGTTTTCTTCCAATATATAAATATTTAGAAGGCCTATCACCCATTAAATCGAAGGCCTATGAGTCTAGTTTTCAATGCACAAAACCCCGTATCAAACCGACATCAGAGCAAAAAGTTATGAGAGTTTTACTAGGGACTGCCGGGGCAGAATCCGAGTCGGGTCAAAAATATGATATGTCGGCTTATTTAAGGTTTTAAGCCATGAAAACATTTCATTTCAGTTCCAAACCAGAGAGAAAGCTTAAGAGAGAGTTCCTATGGAGTTCTAGCATGATGAAGGTTATATTTTGATGATTTCTACCATTAAACATTGCCCCCGTGCCTAGAAACGTAATCCCTACACGTGGTAATCATTTTTCCCTTCTATTAGCTGCATTTGGAGCTGGTTTTTGAAGATATAAATTTGTAGTTATTGGTTTTTCTTCAAGGTTTACACTTGGTTAACTAAGGTAATCATTTCGGGACCCTTTTATGGTTGTTTTAATGAATTTCTACGGATGTTTCGACAAGTTGGGCCAATACGGCAAATCTACCAATTTAAGATTAATTATGAACTGTTTATAGGTGCGTACTAGCTGTGTATATATAGTATTTGCGAAGCTTAGGACATAAGGAACAACTTTCGTGAAGGAACTACGGTCTTTCGAGCGTTCATTGGAAAGGTATGTTAAGGCTATTCCCTACTTACGACATGTTTCCTTAAAGCTTATGAGCAATGTAATTGGGTTGTTATCCTTGTTACACTTGTAGCCATTATTGTTGATTTTTGGCTGCTCGAGTTGATATAATCCTCCCTTATCGGGATTCTTATTCAGTTAGAAGCGTCCCTGTGTTGGACACAACTTAGAGGCTATTTGTATAGGTTGCTTATAACTAAATTGCTCGCTTTTAGTGATTGGATTGTTATTGTTGCCCTTGGGGATATTGTGGTTAGCTGCAGGAATGTGATCTATGCCAACAAAGGCTCTGTTCTGCCTACAGGGTTGTATAGATGCCTAAAAGGTCTATAAGTTGCCTACGGGGCTATATTGATGCCTAGAAGGGCTATGAGTTGCCTACAGGGCTATATTGACGCCTAAGAAGGTTATGTGATTCCTACAGGGTCATGTTGTTGCCTAAGAGGGCTATGAATTGTCTATAAGCTATGTTGATGCCTAAGAGAACTATGTGCTGCCAACGGGGCTATATTAATGCCTAAGAGGGCTATGTGACTGCCTACAGGTCTAGGGGACTACCGATAGAGGTATAAAGGCTGATTGGCACCTTCTGGGCTTATAGGGGCCTGAGTAGGTGGTCTTGTGTGCTGTTTGTACCTGCTGAGCTTATGGGGGCTTAGGTAGGTTGTTGTTTTATTATTTTTGATAAGTTTAGATTTAGGAGTATGTCAGTATACTTATTTTATCCTTGATTTATTTATTAGATTATTCCAGTATATCAGGATACCTCCTCATAGTCTATTGCCTTTCATACTCTGTACATTATTTTGTACTGACGCCCCATTGCCTTGGGGGCGCTGCATTCATGCATGCAGGTTCTGACAGACGATCGAGTAGACCTCCTCAGCAGCAGGATTGACTTTTATCCGGTTGGTGAGCCCTTTCCTTCGGAGCTGCCAGAGGTGGGAGGTTTGTTACCTTTTGTTATATATATCTTTATGGGTAGGCTAGAGCCCTATCGCGCTAATCTTTACTACTCTTAGAGGCTTGCAGACTAGTGTGTGGATGTATAGCTACGTTATGACCATACTGTCCTATGTTGTTGGTTTGCTGAAGCTTGTGAGTTGTTTGATGTTTTCTAATGATATATACATGCTTTTAGTTTTGGTATAGATATCATGGTGGCCTCGACGGCCCAATCAGAACTTCTGTGCTAGTTGGCTATTTATTGATATGATCTGGTGGGAGTAGCTGTTTCGTTTATAGAACAGTTGACAAGGACCTTGCCGGCCGAGGGCTTAGTTTTAAGCCGAGATATACTTGTTTGTTTTCTTGATTGTGTGTGGCTGCCATGCACTAGTAGCAAATGGTTTAGAAGGGTCAACTCGAGCCTGAGTTTTGGCATTAGGAGCCAGTGGTGCCCCTCGAGTTTGGGTCGTGACAAACTTGGTATCAGAGCAATGTTGTGCACCACATCTGATAAGCAAGAAGCTACCGGACATGTTAGAATGACTATCCTTCTTTTGCTCACCTCGTGCTATAGAGCGGTGTCTTAAGGGTTGACGTTTCTAGCTTATAATTGATATTTGTATGCAGATAGAGATGACTGACACTAGACAGACCACGACTAGCTAGGGGATAGATACAACCGCAAGCGAGGGTACTGGCAAGGTACCACAGGTGGAGGTAGACTACTGTGAGACCCAGGGGGAGACATCTTCTCAGCCCCCTATAGCTTCTCCACCGCCGTAAGAGCCTCCGAGGGCTACAGGACTTCTGGCTCCACCAGCAATACAACCTCTAGTTCCTCCTATTACATTTGATCAGGATTTCAAGAGTGCAGTATGTATGTTAGAACAGTTAGTAGTTGCACAGTGCCAACCAGTTGCACCAGATGTTGCCGGACCTTCTAAAGGGCCCGGAAGTTCGAGAGTTCGTGAATTTCTTGCCTTGAATCCTCCACAGTTTACAGGGACAGATCGCAGAGAAGACCCTCAACACTTTATTGATCAGCTTCATAGGATCTTTAGAGTCATGCATGCTTGAGAGACTGAGTCAGTTGAGTTAGCAGAATTTTGATTGCACGATGTTGCAGTATTGTGGTACGAGATTTGGGAGTGATCTTGGGGAAAAGATGCATCCCTACCCACTTGGGATAACTTTACAGAAGCTTTCATAGATCACTATTTGCCTCGAGATATTAGAGAAGGCCGGGTGGACCAGTTTCTGAACCTCCGACAGGGAAGCATGAGTGTCCGAGAGTACATGCTAAGATTTGATTCATTGGCTAGATATGCACCAGCATTTGTTGATGCGATGCATGATAGGGTGCATAGATTTGTGGGAGGGCACGACTTACACTATATCGATGCTTGTTCTACCGCTGCACTAAATGATAATATGGATATCTCACAAATTCAGGCATTTGCACAAGGTATAGAGAATCATCGACATTTACAGTATATGAGTGAGAGGGTCGAGAGAGAGAGACAGAAGAGGGCTAGCCCCGCTGGTTCACAGGGAGATTTTCAAGGTGGTCCCAGACCCCGATATTCTATTAGGCCACCTAGACCTCCATCACAGCAGCTCCAGGGTAGTAGATTTAATGTCAGGAACAGTCAGGCCCAGGTGAGGGTTCATGAGCATCAGGCTCGCAGCAGCAGAGGGGTTCAGGCCAGGCTAGGACAGCCCCACCGCGTTGCGCTACTTGTGGTAAGATGCATTTTAGGAGGTGTAGACAGGGTTCCACAGGCTGTTATTTTTGTGGACAAGAAAGGCATGAGTGGAGAAACTGCCCTACCATAGGTCAGGGTGATATAGGTCAGTCGACCAGGTCAGCAGTAGGTTCCTCCTCATCAGCATAGTCTACCGAGCGTGGACCCCAGACTTCAGCACGTAAAGGTAGAGGCGGAGGCAGAGAGGGAGCATCCAGTTCTGGTAGTGGACAGAACCGTACGTATTTATTAACTGGCCGACAGGACTCAGAGTCATCACCAGATGTTGTGACAGGTACATTAATTATTTGCTCCCATTGTGTTTATTATTTGATAGATCTTGGATCTACTCTGTCTTATGTTACTCCATTTATTATAGGGAAGTTATGTATAGTAGCAGAGTCATTAGATCGACCCTTTATTGTATCTATACTAGTTGGTGAGTCTATTGTTGCCAAGAGAGTCTATCGAGTTGCACGGTAGAAACTATCAACCGTCAGACCTCTGTAGATCTCATAGAGTTAGAAATGGGCAATTTTGACGTTATTATGGGTATAAACTGGTTAGCCTCTTGTTATGCTAATGTTGAGTGCCAGACAAAGATTGTTAGATTCCACTTTCCAAGAGAGGCAGTTCCGAAATGGAAAGGCGATACAACAACGCCGAAAAGTAAGTTTATTTACTATCTTAAGGCAAGGAGGATGATTACCTAAGTTTATTCCGAAATCTTCAGTCTATTCCGGTAGTTAATGAGTTTCTAGATGTATTTCCAGACGAGCTCCCTAGTATCCCTCCAGAACGGGAAATTGATTTTGCTATCGATATGCTACCAAGTACACAACCCATATTTATCCCTCCTTATAGAATGGCTCCTGCTGAGCTAAAAGAGTTGAAGGATCAGCTGAAATACTTGTTGGATAAAGGTTTTATTAGACCTAGTGCTTCACCATGGAGTGCACTAGTGTTGTTCGTAAGGAAGAAAGATGGCTCACTAAGAATGTGTATCGATTACCGACAGATGAATAAGGCAACTCTAAGGAATAAGTATCCCCTTCCGAGGATAGATGACTTGTTTGATCAGTTACAAGGTGCTAAGTGTTTCTCAAAGATTGATCTAAGATCAGGGTACCACCACATACGAGTTCGGGAGAAAGACGTTCCAAAGACAACATTTAGAACTAGATATGGACACTTTGAGTTCTTGGTAATGTCTTTTGGATTAACTAATGCCCCAGCAATCTTCATAGACGTGATGAATAGTATATTCATGCCGTAGCTAGACTTGTTTGTGATTGTATTTATTGATGATATTTTGGTGTATTCACGTTAAAAAGATGAGCATGAAAATCATCTGTGAGCAGTTCTTTAGGTTCTTCGAGACCAGAACTTTGTTTAACGTTTTCTAAGTGTCAGTTCTGGTTAGACTCTTGTCACGACCCAAGCCTAGGGCCTAGACGTGACATGGCGAATGAGGAACCTGAAGGAACCCCAAACAAGCCTCTCAAACTTGTCATCACACTTCATCGGTCGCGGAAGTACATTCAACATTAATTAACGGGAAATAGGGACTAAGGGCAAACCATTTCAAAATGACATCATAGAACAAGAGTCAAGCTCATTTACAAAATACTTGTCCAACGCACACTTCTACATACATAGATAGGACGGGGCCATGACATTCTACCGGCTCCCCTCATAGTCAAAATACAATT
>JAJOOF010064537.1:0-19089 GCA_029582545.1 Solanum lignicaule
TATATATATATATTTATTGTACTTTTAGGAATTTTCTAAGCTTGTGACCATAATAATATATATTTATTGAGCTCTATTAAACATTAGATGAGTATAAATATAATTAAATCTTGTCTCAATTGAGAATATGGTTGCACATATTTTAGAGATGCTTAAAAAAATTTAAGGATGCGATGACGCACCTTGGCCATACTTTTTTAATGATTAATTTTATTTAGTTAAATTAAAGACTTATAGACAAAATTATTAGGTGTGACGTGAAGAAGGCATATATGCCTCTAAAATTCAAGAGCAAGAATGTGGTTACGCATCTAGGTTGAGACAAATAAAGTTCAACAATAAGATATGGGAGCAAGCCATAACCTATAATAATATATCTAAAAATAAGTATAACTCAATAAAAGCGACCGTGCTAGAACCACGGGACTCGAGGAATGCCTAATGCCTTCCCCTAGGTCCACAGAATTCGCTACTCGGTCTTTTGTTTTTGCAGACCAAAATAAGAGTTATTTCCTTTTGATTAGGGATTCAAAAGGGTGACTTGGAACACCATATATCAATTTCTAAGTGGTGACTCCGAAACAAAATAAAATAATCCCTTAATCAATATTGTCACTTAAATTTGAAAAACCCTTTCACCGCTATCGAAAAAAGGGGTGTGACATCTCTATCGACTTTGCTGGGGAATAACCAAAATTCGAGTTGTGTTATATTAACTTTTACTTGAATGTATTATTATTTTTTTTGATAAATTGTGTGTGATGGCCTAATGTGTTTTTACGGCTCATTTATCATTTTTATATTGTTGAATTGTAATAAATTGTCTTCCCTTACACATCACATCTAAGTCTCTGTAAAATAGGGCAGCGGGGAATGCGATAAAAATGGAGTTTCTTTTCACCTAGTGAAGGATTTTTAGTCACACATGTTAGGTAGGTTTGGATCAGCAATGAAGTCGAAATAGCGCTTCGACCGATAAGTTGCCCCTCCCAAGCTCTAGTTGTCCACTCGGGTAAGACAGTATCGACACATATCTTCTTTAGGTTTGAACCTAGTAAAACTGAAATACAGACATGCTTATACCTAGTAGGCTCTATGTATATAATCATTTTAATTTGACTTAGTGGGGCTCGACACAAGGGTCGGGTCTGTCTAGGACATGACTCCCTCTTTTGACCAACATGTGCATTCTATGTGTTATTGGTAAATATTATTTGGAATGTCTTTTCAATTTGAAAAATTTTAGGGTGATAATGACTAATTTTACATTAAAAAGAAAAAAAAAAGGAAAAAGAAAGAGGAAAAACACAAAAGAAATTGTGGTCTTTTAGAAGCTCTTATGCATTTCATAAAAATGGAAATTGCAGAAACAAATCAGTTATTAACATAAATCACAAAAAAAATAGTTTCTTTTGTTTATTTTGTGAAAAAAGAAAATCCAAAATATATTGTTTTCATAATACTTTGAAAAATACCACAGTTGAAGTCAAGTTTCGATATGTAAAAGTTTTCTTACTATCCATTATGGACGAACTACACATAACTAATTCTCACCTCGATGAGATATGTAGGCAACCTTCCTCGGAATTGTTGATCCTTATTTAAATATTTTTTAAAAAGAAGTATTTTTTATAAAAAATAATGGTTTGTTTATGATCTTCTTGAACTACGTTTGACTTGATTCTTGCTTTGGCAAGATACATAGGCATCCTTATTTTGAGGTCTGTCCAACCAAGGAAAAATCTAAAAAATCCTCGTCACAAAAATTGGGGCAAATAAAAAAGGAGAGATAAAAAAAATTGGGATACAATATTTTGTTAAAAGGATTTTTATTTATTTTGATTTATTGTTATTTTTTTTTAAAAAAAAAAAACTCTTGATTTGGTTGGTACCAACATAATTAGGAGTGTGCGTGAGATAAAAGAAAAGTATTAAACTATTTGGTAAGATAGACAAACTTTGTTGTGACCCATAGATTCTTTTGGTACTTGTTGATATTATTTATATAATACTTAAGAAATTACCTTGCTTAAAGGTAAGGCTAAACCAAATTCGACCTCATTGTTTCATGTGCAACGTGTGGTGAGCTTTAGATATAAAATTCAATGGAATGAATTTTTTAATCTAGAACTTGGTTTGAATGTTGGTTGAGGCGAACTTTTGAGCAACATTTAACTTTGGAAATGATTATAGGCTTTTCTTTGATGTGATTGTGTCTTTCAAGCCTACCGAATGACATATTATCCATAGAACTCCAATTTCGAGCATAAAACCTTTTTATTTGAATAAGAGAAAATACATAATTAGCCCATTCAACTATAATCTTTTTTTAAAAAAAAAGACACTCAAACTATGAAAAGGTCCTAGTACCCCATTATTCTTGTTCAAAGTGGATTTATTACCACCTTTTGGTCATACGTGGCACGTAGAGTGTATTTCACTCGCCACTAGCGAGTGAGATAAGCAAAAAAAATATTATTTTATTTATTTCAGTATTATTTAATTAGAAATATTAGTTTCTTTTTACTCTATTTATTTTATCGTATTTTTTAATTATTCTTGTCATTTTATCTTCTTTACCCAGTAGAGTGAGGTTACAAAGGGAAGTATTGTTCACCTGAGGGAGACCGGAATTAGTGAGATTATTGGAAAGACAAAGAGATGAAAGTGGAGTGAGGTGACAGAGAAAGATCGGAAAAGGCTGGTAAGAAAAGCGCCGGAGAAGTTGGCAGCTACGATGGAGGCATAATCGTTGGGTGTCTTTGAGTTAGAGAGAGAGTTTGAGTTAGGGAGAGAGTTTTATTCACTGCAACACATCTTGATTTTGTGCGAAAATCAAAAGGCAAAGTACATAAAAAGAAGATTAATCATGGAGAAAATAGAA
Organism: Solanum lignicaule; assembly: GCA_029582545.1. Taxonomy (NCBI): domain Eukaryota; kingdom Viridiplantae; phylum Streptophyta; class Magnoliopsida; order Solanales; family Solanaceae; genus Solanum; species Solanum lignicaule. The sequence goes on from JAJOOF010064537.1 coordinate 2,885, forward strand.
AAGATTTGCTTCTACAATTTTGCTTTGCCATTAGGTTGATAGGTTTTTTTTAAAAAATAAAAAATTGATTGGACGATAGAAAATTAAATGGTTGAAATGGTGTTGTAGCAGTGGTGCCAGCGGCAGCGAAGAGGAGAAAATGGTTGGATTTACAGTCGTCCAACATACTTGAACAATTGAAGAAGAAGAGGGGATTTTTTTTGTTTAAAATATTAAATAAGAAATAAATGAAAATAAAAATTAAAAAAAACTGACACGTGGTAGCTAATAGTTGGTGCATGTATGCACTTTCTTTCTTATAGGTGAGATTGACTGAAAATGTGATACTTTTACCACTTTTAAATTAGTTAAGGGGGTATTAGGAACTTCACAAAGTTTGAGTGTCTTTTTAGAAAAATTTTTATAGTTGAATGGGGTAATGATGTATTTTCTCTTTGAATAACCATATCTTAACATATATTCTTCTGAGTGCATAAATACACTGTACCTTAGTCTCACCTCCTTGAGTGCACTATCAATTATATACACAGTGCCAAATATCTAAGTTGGGTAACAAAGTGAAAAGGTCAAATATGTGCAAGTCCAAAAAAAAACTGACAAAGAAAAGTTAGAAAGAAATATTTTTAAAAAAAAACTTCGAATGAAAAGAAGAGAAAAAAATAAAAAATAAAAAAATGAGAAGAAGCTTTCAAGAAAACCAAGGTCAAATGCAAAAATGAAAAACATTTGAGTGCATAGTGCAATTTTTAAGAGGAAACAATCAATTTATCCCGAATGAATATCTTAGCTTTCCCTAAGTCTACATTACTAGCCAATGACAAGTCTTATTTGGTCTCATTTTTTGTGTTCTCACATTAGTGGATATTTACATGATGGCCAAGCATATAGTATCTCAATCGCATGCATTGAAATTCTTTATGAGTATGAGTGACTTTGAAAATGTCCCACAATCAAAATTATTCTATAGTGTGCAAAAAAAGACTTTATTTGTGGTAAGGGCACTTGAAACATGAGTATATGAATAGTTCTTACCTTTAATTTATGCAAGATGAACTGAACTTGTAAATACTTAAGTATGTTTGAGTTATCATTTGAAGCTAAAGGGATTACTCAAAGTTGACCTCAAATTTGTCTGAAAGTTGTTGAAAGTTATTCATATGCATAATACTAATTGTTGGTACCAACTAAAGTCAAAACATTCTCAAACATGAATTGATTTTTGTCTCTCTTCGTCCTCTAGTATTCTTTAAAAAAAAATACTTTTTGAAAGAAAAAAAAAACAAAAAAATAATATTTGATCTATATGAACTATATGTTACCTGATTCTTGCTATACATGATATGTAGGTTGTCCTACAATGGAGCTCAGTCACAGAGAATAAAATTTTATATCATTGAAGATCAAAATGTGATCATTTTCTAAAAAGACATTAAAAAAATTCAAAAAATGATAAATTGGAAAGAGTTTCAAAGTTCCTCAGTTTCAAAATTGGGCATATTTTTATTTCTTATGAAACAAAATTACTCTAGTTTCTAGGGAACAAACACCCTAGAGGAATTTTAAGGGACAAACACCCTATCATCTTTCATTTCTAGGGAACAAACACCCTAGAAGCATTTCGACTTTAGGAAACAAACACACTAGATGCATTTATTTTTTCTTTACTCCTAGGATAAACACTTCCTAGTTTGAGACCTTTATTTTTTATTTTCTCCTATGATAAATATTTCCTGGTCTGAGACAATTATTTTTATTTTTTTCTATGATAAGCACTTCCTAGTCTGAGACTATTATTTTTTATTTTCTCCTAGAATAAACACTTCCTAGTCTAATAACTTATTTTTTATTTTCTCCTAGGATAAACACTTCCTAGTCTGAGAAGTTATTTTTTATTTTTTCGTATGATGAACACTTCCTAGTTAGAGAAGTTATTTTTATTTTCTTTTAGGATAAACACTTCCTAGTCTGAGACTGTTATATTTTGTATTGTTTCCTAGGATAACACTTCCTAGTCTGAGACCGTTAATTTTTATTTTCACCTAGGATAAACACTTCTTAGTTTGAGAAGTGATTTTTCATTTTCACCTAGGATAAACACTTCCTAGTATGAGACCATTATTTTTTATTTTCTTCTATGATAAACACTTCCTAGTCTGAGACCGTTATTTTTATTTTCTCCTAGGATAAACACTTCCTAGTCTGAGACCTTTATATTTTATTTTCTCCTAAGATAAACACTTCCTAGTCTGAGATCGTTATTTTTATTTTCTTAGAGGATAAATACTTCCTAGTCTCAGATGTTATTTTTTATGTTCTCCTATGATAAACACTTCCTAGTTAGAGACGTTATTTTTATTTTCTCCTAAGATAAGCACTTCCTTGTCTGAGTTTATTTTTTAAAATTAACATTTGCTAATAACTCACAAAAAAATTTCTATGAAAACTTGTAACACCCCATATCTGAAAAAGGGAAAAGAATCAAATTTTGGGATTTGTAGGGCCAACCTCGGAGGCCACCCATTGCCGTGGATGGTACCACGGACCGTAGATGCGGTCCGTGGATGGCCCTGCCTAAGGGTGGTGTTGAGGCTTAGGACCATGGCCTAACCTACGGACCGTAGGTCATACCACGGTCCGTGGTTCAAAGGCCCAAATTCTAACTTTCTGAACCTAACGACGGTCCACCAGGAGGGACCGTAGGTCAGACCATGGTCCGTTTATTGGGTCCATTGGTGGCAGCTGGCAGTTATTTTTTAGGAGTATTTGGGTCTTATTCTAATTAATTAGTTCCTATACTACGTCGGTTTACCCTTAATTAAGACCCCTATTTAAGTATTTTCAACACCCAAATTAACCCATTCACTTCATTCTTCCAAATTCACAAAACAAAACCAAATCTCCTCTCCAAATATTTCTCTCTCTAGAACTTGAAGAAGAAGAAGGATTTACCTAGGGTTCCAAGGCAAGGTCTCAATTCCTCCATTGAAGGCTAGCATTTGGATTCAAGGTATGATAGTTTTCATCCATGGAGTTCCCAAATTCCTCTATTTCAAAAGGTAGAATTCTCCAATTGAGTTAGGGTTTTCTTCAATTGTCATGTGTTCTTTTCATTATTGATTTAAATAATTGAATTATGATCTTCTATGCATGAATTGATGAAATACTATGGTAAGCATGTATTGCAAGCTTTACATGAATTTATAATGAAATCCATATCTAACATATGTTTTCTAAGCATTGATTATTGAAAGTGGGTTTTAAACCTCAAAAGGTAAATAATGGACTTATGCATTTTCTTATGAAATCTATGCAAATATTTTAAGGGTGCTTTGAGAGTAAAGTACCAATGATGATGTTGTTGTTGTGTTGTTGAAAGGACATTCTCATAAACACATACTAGCATGATGTTAAAGGTTTTATCACATATAAAGGATTCTTAGGTTGAAAGGCTTTCTCACCTAATTGAAGTAAAGAGTAAGAGTTATCCTAATGAACTAGCTTAAATTGGTTGTCCAAGGGCACCTTTCCATGGATTATAAGATAAGTCAAGACTTAATAACTATTCCATGGGATTTATGCTTAGCACTGAGTGGATATTGATTTGAGATGGAAGCTCTCCCGTTAGTAGAGGCCGGGTTTATAGAAGAAATCTCTTGAGATGGAAGCTCTCCCGTTAGTAGAGACCGGATTTATAGTAGCAATCTCCTTATCCCTTAACTATGTTCCCCCATAGATTTATTAGCTAGTGGATCCACTTAAGCTAAAAGTTCATGGTCTACCTTGGAAAGTAGGACAACCCTTTTTGGTGTGGGAGACACCGGGGGATCATGTTGTAGATCACATGGTCTCTATGTCAGTTAAGGCTAATTCCCCACATTAATAATGAACTAAGGTTACTCAAGGAGTATATCATATTTGTTCAAAGGTTTTAAAGAAGATGTTAGCTTGCATTGACCTATTTTTTTTATGAAGTATGCTTTCTAACTCTCTTATATCATGTTGAAGCTTGTTCAATTGCATACTTATGAAATGAAATGTCCTTTTTTAGCATGTTTTAAATGTTTTATGCATGGCTATCATACTTGGTATAATGTACTAATGCATACTCTTGCCTATATTTCCCCAAATGTAGGGTCCGATAGTCAGTTTCCGAGTTTCGTGGCTAGTGGTTGAGTTCGAGAATTCTGAGCTTTGGTGAGTCATCATGATTCGAGGACGGAGTTTTATTGATTCACTTTCTTTCATGTATTTATCTTTTGGACATGATGTGTGGGCTAGACCCAATTTCATTCTATTGTATTAGATGGCTATGATGAGACAAATGTTTTAGACTTCCACTTTTCTTTTCTAAAAACTAATGGACTTGGACTATTATTTTACTCTTATTGTTCTATTTCTTATGTTATGAGAACTAAGTGGCTGGTATGGAGTCCTTCGGGGTTCTATACGTCATGTTACATCTAGGGGGTACCCCTAGGTCGTGACAAAACTGGGGCAAATATTTGTTTATTTCTTTTGTTTGTGATGATTTGCAGGTTTCTTCAAGCGAAACATAGATTTGAAATTCAGGAATAAATTTCAACTCTTTTCAAAAGGATCAATCCCCATGATAGCTAGAATCAACTTCTTCATTGCATGTAGCAACCTGACTTCGTGGCATCGACTTTTATTCAACTAGTGATCAAGAAAACATGCAGGCATTCAAGATCATTTTCAAATTGTCATTTTGACGAGTGTCAAAAGCTCACTCTAAGCGGAAAGTAAAGCCTCGAATTCAATTCAAGATCACGATACTAAAAAACAAATCAAAGTGATATTTGAAAGTCAAGTGAAGACTCAAGAGAAGGGGCATAGATAGGAGCTTGTACTTTTATTTTCTTTTTGATCATTAGCTTTCATTTTTATGTAAGGATTGGAACCACGACCTAGAGCCTCGATGGAACCTCACTTAACTTCCAACTCATCACTTCATCTCTTTCGAACTACAGTGACCTGATTCCTTTATAACCCGAGATATGTAGGATGTCCAAAACCAAGACTTGATCGCATATTTTCCTTCAAATACAAGTCGGTTAAAACTTGTCACGTTATCTACTTCTTTATCTAAAAACTCTTCATGTTTCAAGTCAAAGAGGAGCAAACTGTTAATACATAATTTTTGACCGAACCTAAGATTTCATATCATTTTTAGTGCTTAAGTATTTATAATACATTAATTTAGATATTTTTATTTTATTTTATAATTTTAGTTTAAATGATTTAAAAAAATAAAATAACATTTTAAGGTATATTTTATTTTCAACTATTTCAAAAAAGAAATGAATATTACAAAAAAAAAAAAAAATTATTTTAATTTAAAATTTTATATATAAGCTAGTGTTGCTTAAGTATACTTTTAGACTAGCTATTAACTTTTCTTATATTTTTATTAATTCAAAATAGTTAGCTAATATTTCTATTATTATAATTTTTATATATATTTTATTTTTGTTTTTGTTTTTGAAAAGTAGAATAATTAATCCTAATTAAACTGCCCCACTATACCTATACTATCCATTTCCTCTCCCATTACCTCACTAAAAAATACCCACATTTATCCTATAACAACACACCCACCTGTATCCTACATATACCAATAACGGAAAAACACACACTGAAAAGAACAAAAAAAATAGGAAGAAAACTCATCAGCAATATACTATACTGAACTACATTCTCCACTCCACCCTTTCAATTCACAACACACAGCAAACCTAACAAAACACCAAAATATTTTCTTTCTACAAACACATGTACAACAACAAAAAAAGGAGAAAAAAGTTATATTTAGAGACTCCAGTTAAAAGGCTCTCTCTCAGATTTAAATTCTTTTATTAGGAAATTCTCTATGGATTAAGGTCCAACTCTAGCACTTTATCTTATTTATTTGTCTTACATAGTGTTATTTAAATGCATATGAGATATGGATTGAAATTTGATATGATTTAGTGTCAAGGTGTAAAGACCGGTTCCCTTCGTTATAGAAAAGCAAACGGAGAAAAATTTTGGGACGGAAAACTTTTTCGTAGTAACTTGGAATTTCCCAACCTAGTCCAGATTTGGACGAAATCGAAGTCAGTAAGGTCTAGGGAAATATGGTAACAATTTGGTGATCTAACTATGATTTTGATCACATGAGTAAATAGATAAGACGTTGGAACCCGTGAGACTTTACGAAAGTGAATTCGGGCGAGTATAACTCCAGAAACGGATCTTAGCGTGAACGGGTAGTTTCTGAGTGTCATGGGTTGAAGGTGTGTTGTGAAATAGGGGTTTGGAATTGTTAAATTTGTTCACTGGTTTCGTGCAACCCGCTGTGGCGGGATTATTTCCGCCAGGGCGGGGCAGCTGTAGCGGGGTAAGGACCGCTGTGGCGGGACAGACGCGACTTAAGTCGGAAATAAACCCCAAACACGTTTTATTCTGCACTTTTTTACTTTGAGAGCTAAACAACGACCCAGGTGTTTTCTTGACGGTTTTCCACCATTCTTGAGGCTAAAGGTAATGTTTCCACTCCCCGAATCCATTTTTCGATCCGTAGAACTTGGTTTCTTTGGTGATTATTGTTGGGGAAGGGTTTGTATGGTGGGAAAAGCCCTAATTTGGATATTAGGATCATGAGTTTGATCTAGGGTTGATAGAATTGATTGTAATCAGGGTAATTAGATATCGTTTATTGATTCCCATGTTATATTGATTGTTTGTAGACCAAAAACAAACGGAAAGAATTCGGAAAGGAAAGAATCAAGTTTCTTAGGGGATTCAAGTTTTATACGAGGTAGGTGATGGTTGTTATTTTATATTGTGTGATATATGTTTGTTCTTGATTCATTATAATGTATGTATGTATGCGAATGTTGCATTGTTGATCCCACTAATCGTAATTGAGGATAATTGGATAATTGTATGCCAAGAATCATGACTTGAATGCATGATTATGAGAATGTACGTGTGATTGTGATTGTGGCTTGTTGAATGGATCAAATGTTGTGTTCCGACACACTAACTGGGATCGGTTGCCACGTACCGGCATAAACATTGGAACGGGTGTCACGATCCAGCACACTAACTTGGAACGGGTACTACGTACCGATACACTAACAGTTTAGGTGTGGGTTCGATGAGAGGAGCATTGACTCGACATAACAGTATATCTTAAGAATTGTGAAATTGTACGTTATTTGTAAATAATGATTGATATTGTATATGTTCGGTGTATGCAGGTTATTATTATATTTTAATGGCTTATGTATGTTGCACTTAGCGGGATAGCCGCGTGATCCTACCAGTACACTATGGTTGTGTACTAATACTGCACTTGCTCTTTATTTTTTGAGTACATGGCATCTTCAAGCGACTTTCGACAGACCTCATTTATAAGATTAGTGATCGTCATCGAATTCAAGGGTGAGCCAGTTCTTCCGGGCTTCCATGACTTCTTTTCGTTTACGTCCACATCTTCGGACTTAGACTAGTTCTTTAGATAACTCCCTGTTAGTTTGGGTTGTACCCATTTCTTTAGACTATGGTTCCTTGTTAGAGTTTTGGTACATTGACTTTTAGGTTCTAGGTATTTATGCTGCATTTGTTTGGTTTGACTTTGGGAGTTTATGTGAACTCCCTATTTTTCTTTTCATAGACATTTAAACCTGCTTCCATAACTTTAAATGCCTTAGTTTTGATTAAGTTGTGTAGTTTTTTGGTTAGCTAATAAGTATTAATGATTCTCCCACCAAAGGGTTAGTGTGCGTGCCAATCACGATGGTCTAGGTCGTGACAAAGTTGGTATCAGAGCCTAGGTTCATTGATTTCTATGTACCAAAACGAATCTAGTAGAGTCTTGCGGAATTGTACGGAGACGTCTGTACTTTTCTTTAAGAGGCTATATAACTTTAGGAAATCTCTCTATTTTCTCTTGTATTCTTTCGTGCTATAACTTGATTCCAATTGGTATATGGCGATCCAAATTGGTATCTAATCTCCTTCACACTTCTATCCGCAAATGGTTAACACTGCGTCAGGCCTATAGCTCCAATCAATGCTCCAGCTGAGGAATCTGCAGTAAGAGGTCGCGGTCGAGGCAGGGGTAGATGAAGAGCTAATGGTAGAGGCAGATGAAGGGTGGCGCCTACTAGGGATGGAGCACCAGTTGAGAATGCTTCCAGAAATGAGGTCCCTCATGTGCACCATGAGCAGATAGAGGTGAATGTAGAGGTTGAGGAGGAGAAGAATGTTGGACAAGAGAAAGAGGTGCAGGCTGAGACTATAGGCATTCTTCTCTTAGACCCAATGTTAGCTCAAAAGATTAAGTCATTCTTGAAAGGATTGGTTGGCCCTGGAGTGCTTTCCTCTATTCAGGCAACTCAAGCTTCCGTCAATCCTCCTATTGTTATCACTGTCCCCATAGTGGGTGGAACTGTAGGTACTGATGCTTTCTTCCGTCCTTTGTTGGATCCAGTTATGACTGGTAATGAACATGAGATTTTGACTAAGTTCTTGAAATTGAAACCACCTGTGTTCCATGGTTCTGAGAGTGAAGACGCCTATGAGTTCATCCTAGATTTCTATGAGAGGCTCCATAAGTTGGGAATTGTCCATCAGCATGGAGTAGAGTTTGTGACCTTTCAACTTCAGGGTGAGGCTAAGCAGTGGTGGAGAGCTTATGTGGAATGCAGATCTTCAACTTTACCCCCACTCACTTGGACCCAGTTTAATGCCTTATTCTTGGAAAAGTATGTGCCCCAGACTTTGAGAGATCGTAAGAAAGATGAGATCATGGCTTTAGAACAAGGTGGTATGTCTGTGGCTGCTTATGAGGCCAAGTTCCATGCTTTGTCTAGATATGCTATGCAATTGGTAACTACTAAGGAAGAGAGGATCCACTTATTTGTAAAGGGACTAAATTCTAAGTTGCAAGTATTGTCATTTCATATGACCTCAACAGGAAAAAGCTTCAATGAGGTAATATATTTTGTGAAGAAACTGGAGGGGGGGGAGGTGAGACGGTCAGGCTAAGGCATTGGCTAAGAAAGCCAAGAATTCAGGCAACTTTCAAGGTTCTTACTCCAGAGGTTCAGGAAGGCCGACTCTTGCAACCTGACCAATTCAGTCCGCTAAACCTGCTTCTACAGGTAATTACTCCAGAACTCCACCTCAGAATTTGATTCAGGATAGCTAGGGAGCGACACATTTGGCGGGCAACAGGCCATCTTTTAATCGTACTTGCTATAACTGTGGAGAGCCTAGGCATATGAGGAGAGATTGTCCCCACTCGCGCATGATAGATTCCGCACAGTAGCAGACTAGAGCAGTGGTACCCGTGGAAATGGTATAATGGTCGAGGGCATCCACAAGATGTACGAGGAGGAAATTAGCTAGGCCGCGGAGGTAGGGGAAATGGTAACGCGGGTAAGGGTACAGTGCAGCCAAGCGGGGAAGTCGCCCGTCATGATGACAAGGCTCAGTGTTATGCCTTTCCGGGCAAGACTGAGGTGGAGGCATCTGACGCAGTGATCACAAGTACTATTCTTGTCTGTGACGAGATGGCTAATGTGTTATTTGATTCGGGTTCTACTTATTCCTATGTGTTCGTGCGATTGGCCTCAGAATTTGCTATGATTTGTGATATACTTATGCCCCCATTCATGTTTCTACTCTAGTTAGAGAGTCTGTCATAGTCACCCATGTCTATCGTGCTTGTCCTATTTTGTTTATGGGTTTCCAGAATTGGGTTGATTTGGTGATTTTGGATCGGACTGACTTTGATATAATCTTAGGCATGACTTGGTTGTCCCCCTATTATGTTGTGCTTAATTGTAATACTAAGTCTGTGTCCCTAGAAATTCTGGGAAAGGAAAAGTTAGAGTGGGAAGGGGTGTACAAGCCTATGCAAGCTAAGATCATATCCTTCATTCGGGCTAGGAAACTAGTAGGGCAGGGTTGTTTGGCTTATTTGGCTTATATTCGGGATGTTGAGGTTGAATCTCCTTCTATTGAGTATATTCTTGTGGTGTCAGAATTTAGAGAAGTGTTTCCTAGTGATTTGCCTAGTATGCCTCTGGATAGAGATATAGATTTCCGCATTGATTTGGAACCTGGTACCCACCCCATTTCTATCTCTCCGTATCGCATGGCTCCGACAGAATTAAGAGGGCTTAAGGCTCAAATCCAAGAATTTCTTGATAAAGGATTCATTCGCCCTAGTGCTTCCCTGTGGGGTGCTCCAGTCTTGTTTGTTAAGAAAAATGATGGTCGTATGAGGATGTGTATAGATTACCGGCAATTGAATAGGGTCACCATTTGAAACAAGTACCCATTGACTCGAATATATGATCTTTTTCACCAACTGCAAGACGCATCAGTTTTCTCTAAGATTGAACTAAGGTCTTGTTACCATCAGTTAAAGATTAGGCCTGAGGATGTGCCCAAGACGGCGTTTAGAACCCGTTATGGGCACTATGAGTTTCTAGTTATGTCGTTTGGGTTGACAAATGCGCCTGCACCTTTGATGAGTTTGATGAATGGTGTGTTCAAATCATTTTTGGATTCGTTTGTTATAGTCTTTATTGATGATATTTTGGGGTATTTGAAAAGTGAGAAAGAGCATGTCGACCATCTTCGTATTGTTCTGGGTGTTCTTGGGAAACAAAAGTCGTATGCGAAATTTTCTAAGGGTGAATTTTGGTTGACTTCGGTTGCCTTTTTGGGACATGTAGTTTCAAAAGAAGGAGTAATGGTAGATCCCCAAAAGATTGAAGCAATTAAGAATTGGGTTCGGCATAGCTCTGTGACTGAAGTTAGGAGTTTTGTGGGGCTCGCTAGCTACTATCGTCGATTTTTGAAGAACTTCGCTTCTATTGCCACATATCTGAAAAATTTGACCTAAAAGGAGGTACCTTTTGAATGGACTGAAAAATGCGAGGAGAGCTTCCAAAAGCTCGAGACTCTTTTGACCACAACACCTATTCTAGCACTACTGGTGGAAGGTAAAGATTTTATAGTTTATTGTGATGCTTCACATTCGGGTTTGGGTGTTGTGTTAATGAAAGATAAGAATGTTATAGCTTATGCATCGCGACAGTTGATGGTGCATGAGAGGAATTATCCAACGCATGATTTAGAGTTGGCAGCGATAGTGTTTGCTCTTAAGATCTGGCAACATTATCTTTATGGGGTTAAGTATGAGGTGTTTACTGATCATCGTAGCTTGCAACATGTGTTTACTAAAAAAGATCTAAATTTGAGATAGCGAAGGTGGATGGAGTTACTCAAGGATTATGATGTGACCATCCAATATCATCCGTGTAAGACTAATGTAGTGGCGGACACACTAAGTCGGAAGGAGGTGAGTATGGGTAGTTTAGCTTGCTTCAGTTAATCTAAGTGACCCTTGGCTAAGGAAATTCTAACCCTGGAATCTAAGTTCATGCAGTTGGGCATCTCAGAGAAAGGTGGGGTGTTAGTTAGCATTGAGGTTAGGGCCACGTTCATTGAAGAGATATCATGATGACGGGGATTACATCATAAAATGGGACTCAGTTGTGTTAGACAAAGACCTTCAGTATGAGGAGGAACCGATTGCAATTCTTTATTGTGATGTACGGAAGCTGAGGACCACAAAAATGAAGTCCGTAAAAGTACAATGGAAGCATCGTCTAGTTGAGAAAGCTACTTAGGAAACTGAGAAAGACATGCAAGAAAAATATCCCCAGTTGTTCGTCGATTCAGGTACTACGCTACTCGAACTTTAGCCTATTTTCCTAAGTTTGTCACTCAGGGACGAGTGATGGATAAATTGTTATCTATTGTAACGACCGGTTCCCGTCATTATAGAAAAGACAATGGAGAAAATTTTTGGGTCTGAAAACTTTTTAGTAGTAACTCGGAATTTCCCAACCTAGTCTAGATTTGGACGAAATCGGAGTCAGTAAGGTGTAGGGAAATATGGTAACAATTAGGTGATCTAACTATGATTTTTATCACATGAGTAGATAACTAAGACGTTAAGGGACCCATGCGGCTCTACGGAAGTGAATTCGGGCGAGTAGAACTTCCAAAACTGATCTTAGCGTGAACGGGTAGTTTCTGAGTGTCATTGGTTGAAGGTGTTTAGTGAAATAGGGGTTTGGAATTCTTAAATTTGATCACCGGTTTCGTGTAAGCCATTGTGGCGGGATTATTTCCGCTAGGGCGGGGCCGTTGTAGTGGGGTGAGAAAAACCCTAATTTGGAATTGTTTGGATGGTGGGAAAACCCTAATTTGGATATTGCGATCATGGGTTTTTTAGGGTTGACAGATTTGACTGTAATCCGGATAATTAGACATCGTTTATTGATTCCTGTGTTATATTGATTGTTTGTAGACCAAGAACAAGCGGAAAGAATCCGGAAAGGGAAGAATAAAATTTCTTAGGGGATTCAAGCTTTGTTCAAGGTAGGTGATGGTTGTGATTTAATATTATGTGATATATATTTGTTCTTTCTTCATTATAATGCATGTATGTATGCGAATGTTGCATTGTTGATCCCATTAATCGTAATTGAGGATAATTGGATAATTGCATGTCATGAATTATGACTTGATTGTATGATTATGAGAATGTACGTGTGATTATGATTGTGGCGTGTTCAATGGATCAGGTGTTGCATTCAGACACACTAACTGAGATCGGTTACCACGTACCGACATAAACATTGGAACGGGTATCATGATCCGGAAAACTAACTTGGAACGGGTACCACGTACCGGTACACTAAAAGTTTGGGTGTGGGTTCCATGAGAGGACCATTAGCTTGACATAACTCTATATCTTGAGAATTTTTAAATTGTATGTTGTTCATAAATAATGATTGATATTGTATATGTTCGGTGTATGCATGTTATTATTATGTTGTAATGGCTTATGTATGTTGCACTTAGTGGGATAACCGCGTAATCCAACCAGTACACTGTAGTTGTGTACTGATACTGCACTTGTTCTTTCTTTGTTGAGTACATCGCATATTTAAGCGGCTATTGACAGACCTCGTTTAGAAGATCAGTGATCGTCATCGAATTCAAGGGTGAAACTTTATTCTTCCCTTTCCGGATTCTTTCCACTTGTTCTTGGTCTACAAACAATCAATATAATACAGGAATCAATAAACGATGTCTAATTACCCGAATTACAATCAATTCTATCAACCCTAAAAAAAACCCATGATCCTAATATCCAAATTAGGGTTTTTTCCACCATCCAAATAGTTCCAAAACCCTTCCCCAACAATAAACGAAAGGAGAACTCATGGCAGCCTAGAAGAACTGGCTCACCCTTGAATTCGATCGACAATCACTGATCTTCTAAGTGAGGTCTGTCAATAGCCGTCTGAAGATGCCCTGTACTCAACAAAGAAAAATAAAGTGTAGTATCAGTACACAACCACAGTGTACTGGTAGGATCACACGGCTATCCCACTAAGTGCAACATACATAAGTAAATACAACATAATAATAACATGCATAGAACGAACATATACAATATCGTCATCATTTAACAAACAACGTACAATTTCACATTTATCAAGTCATTGATCCTCTCATGTAACCCAAACCCAAACAGTTAGCATACTGGAACGTGCTACCCGATCCAATGATTATGCCGGAACGTGGCAACCGATCCCATAATTATGTCGAAACGTGGCAACTGATCCAAGTTAGTATGTCGGAACGCAACACCCGATCCATTCAACAAGCCACAATCACAAAGTACACCCTCATATTCATACAATCAAGTCATGATTCATGGCATTCATCATTCATATATCCTCATTTACAATTAATGTGATCAATAATGCAATATTCGCATACATACATGTATCATAATGAAGCAAGAACAAACATACATCACACAATCATAGAATCACAACCATCATCTACCTCGAAACAAGCTTGAAACTCAAAGAAACTTGATGATCCTTCCCTTTCCGGATTCGTTCTGCTTGTTTTTGGTCTACAAACAATCAATACAATATGTTAATCAATAAACAATCACTAATTACCCGGATTACTAACAATTCTATCAACCCTGGATCATATCCATGATCCCAAGTACCCAAATTAGGGTTGTTTCCACCATAGATTCCAGATCAAATACCTCCGCCATCTATAATTACCCATTAGATTACGTTCTACGGATTGAAAAATAGATTCGGGGAGTTAAAATTTTACCTTTAGCCTCAAGAATGGTGGAAAACTGTTAATAGAAGCCCTGAGTTCGTTCCATAACTCTCAAATTTGAAAATTGCAGAATAATTTTTTTTTGGGTTTATTTACGACTTTAAGTTGCATTTGGCCCGCCACAGCAGTCCTCACCCCACTATAGGTACTTCTCCCTGGCGACCGAAATCACCGCCAAAGCGGCTTGCATGAAACAGTGAGCTATTTTAATAATTCCAACACCTCTATTTCACAACACACCTTTAACCAACGACACTCAAAAACTACCCGTTCACGCTAAGGTTAATTCCGGGAGTTCTACTCAACCGAATTCTATTACGTAAAGTCGTACAGATTCCTAAATGACTTGTCTATCTACTCATGTGATCACAATTATAATTAGATCACCCAGTTGCTACCAAATTTCTCTAGACTTTAATGACTCCGATTTCGTCCAAATTTGGACTAGGTTGAGAAATTCAAAGTTACTACGAAAAAGTTTTCCGACCCAAAATTTTTCCCTGTTGGCTTTTCTATAACGACGGAACCCGGTCGTTACAAGTTTTACCCATTTCTTTAGACTATGGTTCCTTGTTAGAGTTTTGGTACCTTAACTTTCAGGTTCTAGGTATTTATTCCACATTTGTTTGATTTGACTTTTGGAGTTTATGGGAACTCCCTATTTTTTTTTCATATACATATAAATTTTCTTTTGTAACTTTAAATGCCTTAGTTTTGATTAAGTTGTGTATTTCTTTGGTTAGCTAATTAGAATTAATGGTTCTTCCACCGGAGGTAGGTGTGGGTGCAAATCACGACGGTCTAGGTTGTTACACAAGGGTTATTTGTCACGACCCGAGAGCATCCCCAAGTCGTAACATGCGTATTCGACCTCTCGGAGGCCTCATACAAGCCCTTAGCATTCATCACATTAGATATGTAAAATAGTGCGGAATTAAAAACTCTTTAAATAAAATCCCATAAGACTCAAAGGTCACTTTTAAAAAAACATCATTCAAAAGTACACAAGCGGAATACTAAGTCTCTTAGCCATCTTAGACATAAACGTGAAAACATACTAGGGACACGGCCCTTTACAACCAAAAGAAGTCTATTAAGTCTATTACAAGAACCTTATCATAAAACTAGAATAGAAAAGTCTTGTCCTCGACATATGAGGACATACCACAAGATCTTGGAAGAACTTCAAGTTCCAAGCTTACTATCGAACCCGCTCACTTTCCGGAACCTACACTTGTAGAAAGATAGAGAAATATGGAATTAGCACAATTAAGTACTAAGTATGATGACCATGCAAGAAAACATGCACCACGGACATTTACAAGGAATAAATGTTTATAAGACCTTCTTTAACAAACCTTTACAACCACAAGCATAAACCCACATTTCAAGTCACCATTCACAAATAAGACCATATTCACCTCATTTACAATTCAATTAACACAAGTGTATATTACTTAAACAAGATAGCAAAGTAATTCCTTTATTACCCTTTAAGCCTCTATCTCAAGTCACCCTAAGCCACACTTAAGTGAATAATGAAGTGACCGCTTATACAACCTCTTCATATACACCTAAGTGTTCCTAAGAGTTACCATAGACAAGGGTTTTATCATTACATTATAACATACTAAGTAAACATTCTTTATAAAACCATTTAAGAGACACGCAAGCATATAGGGGACAATCACATAATAGCCCTAAGGCTTAGGGAACTCACTTTAGCATCTTTTAAGCCTACTCGTGCCATGTGTAGATAGCTTCCCATACTACTACCTACACGTTGTAGAACCTATCTAATACTAGAGTGCACATCCCATATGATGGAAATAGGCCTTAACCGACATAGACCACACTAGCAAGGTATGGAATTCGGAGTCTATCCTACTCCGTGGAGGTTGTTCTACTTGCCAAGGGTAGAACTAAAAGCAACCCATGTTGGCACATGGTTT